>CAEFZP010005902.1:0-257366 GCA_903064625.1 Mallotus villosus | reverse complement strand
CTGCGATGGCCGAGAGGTTAAGGCGTTGGACTCGAAATCCATGGGGTTTCCCCGCGTAGGTTCGAACCCTACTCGCAGCGATTGATCATGATGGATTTCTTTATGCTGATGTTGACGTCCTGCCACAATTGATTTACAGACACATTGTTGAAGGCTTTCCGAGTGATCCAGCTTTCGGAATTCAGAAAGTAATGCATTGAAAAGGCAAGCTGCGATGGCCGAGTGGTTAAGGCGTTGGACTCGAAATCCAATGGGGTTTCCCCGCGTAGGTTCGAACCCTACTCGCAGCGCTTGTTCATGAGGGACTTGTTTATGCTGATGTTTACCTCATGGTAATGTGCCACGATTGAATTTGGGACACTTTGTCGAAGACGTTCAAAGTGATCCAGAATTCGGAATTCAGAAATACTTTCACTACGCATGAAAGCTGCGATGTCCGAGTGGTTAAGGAGTTGGACTTGAAATCCAATGGGGTTCCCTGCGTAGGTTCGAACCCTACTCGCAGCGCTTGTTCATGAGCAACTTGTTTATGCTGATGTTTACCTGCTGCCATGATTGATTTCCTGAAACTTTGTTGAAGACTTTCCAAGTGATTCAGCATTTGGAATTAAAAATGCCTTCACCAAGCATGAAAGCTGCGATGTCCGAGTGGTTAAGGAGTTGGACTTGAAATCCAATGGGGTTTCCCCGCGTAGGTTCGAACCCTACTCGCAGCGCTTGTTCATGAGGGACTTGTTTATGCTGATGTTTACGTCATGCTATAATTTATTTACAGACATGTTATTGAAGGCTTTCCAAGTGATCCAGCTTACGGAATTCAGAAAGGAATTCAACATAACAGCAAGCTGCGATGGCCGAGAGGTTAAGGCGTTGGACTCGAAATCCAATGGGGTTTCCCCGCGTAGGTTCGAACCCTACTCGCAGCGCTTGTTCATGAGGGACTTGTTTACCTCATGGTAATTTGCCACGATTGAATTTGGGACACTTTGTCGAAGACGTTCAAAGTGATCCAGCATTCGGAATTCAGAAATACTTTCACTAAGCATGAAAGCTGCTATGTCCGAGTGGTTAAGGAGTTGGACTTGAAATCCAATGGGGTTTCCCCGCGTAGGTTCGAACCCTACTCGCAGCGCTTGTTCATGAGGGACTTGTTTATGCTGATGTTTACGTCATGCTATAATTTATTTACAGACATGTTATGAAGGCTTTCCAAGTGATCCAGCTTACGGAATTCAGAAAGAAATTCAACATAACAGCAAGCTGCGATGGCCGAGAGGTTAAGGCGTTGGACTCGAAATCCCAATGGGGTTTCCCCGCGTAGGTTCGAACCCTACTCGCAGCGATTGATCATGATGGATTTCTTTATGCTGATGTTGACGTCCTGCCACAATTGATTTACAGACACATTGTTGAAGGCTTTCCGAGTGATCCAGCTTTCGGAATTCAGAAAGTAATGCATTGAAAAGGCAAGCTGCGATGGCCGAGTGGTTAAGGCGTTGGACTCGAAATCCAATGGGGTTTCCCCGCGTAGGTTCGAACCCTACTCGCAGCGCTTGTTCATGAGGGACTTGTTTATGCTGATGTTTACCTCATGGTAATGTGCCACGATTGAATTTGGGACACTTTGTCGAAGACGTTCAAAGTGATCCAGAATTCGGAATTCAGAAATACTTTCACTACGCATGAAAGCTGCGATGTCCGAGTGGTTAAGGAGTTGGACTTGAAATCCAATGGGGTTTCCCCGCGTAGGTTCGAACCCTACTCGCAGCGCTTGTTCATGAGCAACTTGTTTATGCTGATGTTTACCTGCTGCCATGATTGATTTCCTGAAACTTTGTTGAAGACTTTCCAAGTGATTCAGCATTTGGAATTAAAAAATGCCTTCACCAAGCATGAAAGCTGCGATGTCCGAGTGGTTAAGGAGTTGGACTTGAAATCCAATGGGGTTTCCCCGCGTAGGTTCGAACCCTACTCGCAGCGCTTGTTCATGAGGGACTTGTTTATGCTGATGTTTACGTCATGCTATAATTTATTTACAGACATGTTATTGAAGGCTTTCCAAGTGATCCAGCTTACGGAATTCAGAAAGGAATTCAACATAACAGCAAGCTGCGATGGCCGAGAGGTTAAGGCGTTGGACTCGAAATCCAATGGGGTTTCCCCGCGTAGGTTCGAACCCTACTCGCAGCGCTTGTTCATGAGGGACTTGTTTACGCTGATGTTTACCTCATGGTAATGTGCCACGATTGAATTTGGGACACTTTGTCGAAGACGTTCAAAGTGATCCAGCATTCGGAATTCAGAAATACTTTCACTAAGCATGAAAGCTGCGATGTCCGAGTGGTTAAGGAGTTGGACTTGAAATCCAATGGGGTTTCCCCACGTGGGTTCGAACCCTACTCGCAGCGCTTTTTCATGAGCAACTTGTTAATGCTGATGTTTACCTCCTGCCATGATTGATTTCCTGAAACTTTGTTGAAGACTTTCCAAGTGATTCAGCATTTGGAATTAAAAAATGCCTTCACTACGCATGAAAGCTGCGATGTCCGAGTGGTTAAGGAGTTGGACTTGAAATCCAATGGGGTTTTCCCCGCGTAGGTTCGAACCCTACTCGCAGCGCTTGTTCATGAGGGACTTGTTTATGCTGATGTTTACGTCATGCTATAATTTATTTACAGACATGTTATTGAAGGCTTTCCAAGTGATCCAGCTTACGGAATTCAGAAAGGAATTCAACATAACAGCAAGCTGCGATGGCCGAGAGGTTAAGGCGTTGGACTCGAAATCCAATGGGGTTTCCCCGCGTAGGTTCGAACCCTACTCGCAGCGCTTGTTCATGAGGGGATTGTTTATGCTGATGTTTACCTCATTGTAATGTGCCACGATTGAATTTGGGACACTTTGTCGAAGACGTTCAAAGTGATCCAGCATTCGGAATTCAGAAATACTTTCACTAAGCATGAAAGCTGCGATGTCCGAGTGGTTAAGGAGTTGGACTTGAAATCCAATGGGGTTTCCCCGCGTAGGTTCGAACCCTACTCGCAGCGCTTGTTCATGAGCAACTTGTTTATGCTGATGTTTACCTGCTGCCATGATTGATTTCCTGAAACTTTGTTGAAGACTTTCCAAGTGATTCAGCATTTGGAATTAAAAAATGCCTTCACCAAGCATGAAAGCTGCGATGTCCGAGTGGTTAAGGAGTTGGACTTGAAATCCAATGGGGTTTCCCCGCGTAGGTTCGAACCCTACTCGCAGCGCTTGTTCATGAGGGACTTGTTTATGCTGATGTTTACGTCATGCTATAATTTATTTACAGACATGTTATTGAAGGCTTTCCAAGTGATCCAGCTTACGGAATTCAGAAAGGAATTCAACATAACAGCAAGCTGCGATGGCCGAGAGGTTAAGGCGTTGGACTCGAAATCCAATGGGGTTTCCCCGCGTAGGTTCGAACCCTACTCGCAGCGCTTGTTCATGAGGGACTTGTTTATGCTGATGTTTACCTCATGGTAATGTGCCACGATTGAATTTGGGACACTTTGTCGAAGACGTTCAAAGTGATCCAGCATTCGGAATTCAGAAATACTTTCACTAAGCATGAAAGCTGCGATGTCCGAGTGGTTAAGGAGTTGGACTTGAAATCCAATGGGGTTTCCCCGCGTAGGTTCGAACCCTACTCGCAGCGCTTGTTCATGAGCAACTTGTTTATGCTGATGTTTACCTCATGGTAATGTGCCACGATTGAATTTGGGACACTTTGTCGAAGACGTTCAAAGTGATCCAGCATTCGGAATTCAGAAATACTTTCACTAAGCATGAAAGCTGCGATGTCCGAGTGGTTAAGGAGTTGGACTTGAAATGCAATGGGGTTTCCCTGCGTAGGTCCAAACCCTACTCGCAGCGCTTGTTCATGAGCAACTTGTTTATGCTGATGTCTACCTCCTGCCATGATTGATTTCCTGAAACTTTGTTGAAGACTTTCCAAGTGATTCAGCATTTGGAATTAAAAAATGCCTTCACCAAGCATGAAAGCTGCGATGTCCGAGTTGTTAAGGAGTTGGACTTGAAATCCAATGGGGTTTCCCCGCGTAGGTTCGAACCCTACTCGCAGCGCTTGTTCATGAGGGACTTGTTTATGCTGATGTTTACGTCATGCTATAATTTATTTACAGACATGTTATTGAAGGCTTTCCAAGTGATCCAGCTTACGGAATTCAGAAAGGAATTCAACATAACAGCAAGCTGCGTTGGCCGAGAGGTTAAGGCGTTGGACTCGAAATCCAATGGGGTTTCCCCGCGTAGGTTCGAACCCTACTCGCAGCGATTGATCATGATGGATTTCTTTATGCTGATGTTGACGTCCTGCCACAATTGATTTACAACATTGTTGAAGGCTTTCCGAGTGATCCAGCTTTCGGAATTCAGAAAGTAATGCATTGAAAAGGCAAGCTGCGATGGCCGAGTGGTTAAGGCGTTGGACTCGAAATCCAATGGGGTTTCCCCGCGTAGGTTCGAACCCTACTCGCAGCGCTTGTTCATGAGGGACTTGTTTATGCTGATGTTTACCTCATGGTAATGTGCCACGATTGAAATTGGGACACTTTGTCGAAGACGTTCAAAGTGATCCAGCATTCGGAATTCAGAAATACTTTCACTACGCATGAAAGCTGCGATGTCCGAGTGGTTAAGGAGTTGGACTTGAAATGCAATGGGGTTTCCCCGCGTAGGTTCGAACCCTACTCGCAGCGCTTGTTCATGAGCAACTTGTTTATGCTGATGTTTACCTCCTGCCATGATTGATTTCCTGAAACTTTGTTGAAGACTTTCCAAGTGATTCAGCATTTGGAATAAAAAAATGCCTTCACCAAGCATGAAAGCTGCGATGTCCGAGTGGTTAAGGAGTTGGACTTGAAATCCAATGGGGTTTCCCCGCGTAGGTTCGAACCCTACTCGCAGCGCTTGTTCAAGAGGGACTTGTTTATGCTGATGTTTACGTCATGCTATAATTTATTTACAGACATGTTATTGAAGGCTTTCCAAGTGATCCAGCTTACGGAATTCAGAAAGTAATTCAACATAACAGCAAGCTGCGATGGCCGAGAGGTTAAGGCGTTGGACTCGAAATCCAATGGGGTTTCCCCGCGTAGGTTCGAACCCTACTCGCAGCGATTGATCATGATGGATTTCTTGATGCTGATGTTGACGTCCTGCCACAATTGATTTACAGACACATTGTTGAAGGCTTTCCGAGTGATCCAGCTTTCGGAATTCAGAAAGTAATGCATTGAAAAGGCAAGCTGCGATGGCCGAGTGGTTAAGGCGTTGGACTCGAAATCCAATGGGGTTTCCCCGCGTAGGTTCGAACCCTACTCGCAGCGCTTGTTCATGAGGGACTTGTTTATGCTGATGTTTACCTCATGGTAATGTGCCACGATTGAATTTGGGACACTTTGTCGAAGACGTTCAAAGTGATCCAGAATTCGGAATTCAGAAATACTTTCACTACGCATGAAAGCTGCGATGTCCGAGTGGTTAAGGAGTTGGACTTGAAATCCAATGGGGTTTCCCCGCGTAGGTTCGAACCCTACTCGCAGCGCTTGTTCATGAGCAACTTGTTTATGCTGATGTTTACCTCCTGCCATGATTGATTTCCTGAAACTTTGTTGAAGACTTTCCAAGTGATTCAGCATTTGGAATAAAAAAATGCCTTCACCAAGCATGAAAGCTGCGATGTCCGAGTGGTTAAGGAGTTGGACTTGAAATCCAATGGGGTTTCCCCGCGTAGGTTCGAACCCTACTCGCAGCACTTGTTCATGAGGGACTTGTTTATGCTGATGTTTACGTCATGCTATAATTTATTTACAGACATGTTATTGAAGGCTTTCCAAGTGATCCAGCTTACGGAATTCAGAAAGGAATTCAACATAACAGCAAGCTGCGATGGCCGAGAGGTTAAGGCGTTGGACTCGAAATCCAATGGGGTTTCCCCGCGTAGGTTCGAACCCTACTCGCAGCGATTGATCATGATGGATTTCTTGATGCTGATGTTGACGTCCTGCCACAATTGATTTACAGACACATTGTTGAAGGCTTTCCGAGTGATCCAGCTTTCGGAATTCAGAAAGTAATGCATTGAAAAGGCAAGCTGCGATGGCCGAGTGGTTAAGGCGTTGGACTCGAAATCCAATGGGGTTTCCCCGCGTAGGTTCGAACCCTACTCGCAGCGCTTGTTCATGAGGGACTTGTTTATGCTGATGTTTACCTCATGGTAATGTGCCACGATTGAATTTGGGACACTTTGTCGAAGACGTTCAAAGTGATCCAGAATTCGGAATTCAGAAATACTTTCACTAAGCATGAAAGCTGCGATGTCCGAGTGGTTAAGGAGTTGGACTTGAAATCCAATGGGGTTTCCCCGCGTAGGTTCGAACCCTACTCGCAGCGCTTGTTCATGAGCAACTTGTTTATGCTGATGTTTACCTCCTGCCATGATTGATTTCCTGAAACTTTGTTGAAGACTTTCCAAGTGATTCAGCATTTGGAATAAAAAAATGCCTTCAACAAGCATGAAAGCTGCGATGTCCGAGTGGTTAAGGAGTTGGACTTGAAATCCAATGGGGTTTCCCCGCGTAGGTTCGAACCCTACTCGCAGCGCTTGTTCATGAGGGACTTGTTTATGCTGATGTTTACGTCATGCTATAATTTATTTACAGACATGTTATTGAAGGCTTTCCAAGTGATCCAGCTTACGGAATTCAGAAAGGAATTCAACATAACAGCAAGCTGCGATGGCCGAGAGGTTAAGGCGTTGGACTCGAAATCCAATGGGGTTTCCCCGCGTAGGTTCGAACCCTACTCGCAGCGATTGATCATGATGGATTTCTTTATGTTGATGTTGACGTCCTGCCACAATTGATTTACAGACACATTGTTGAAGGCTTTCCGAGTGATCCAGCTTTCGGAATTCAGAAAGTAATGCATTGAAAAGGCAAGCTGCGATGGCCGAGTGGTTAAGGCGTTGGACTCGAAATCCAATGGGGTTTCCCCGCGTAGGTTCGAACCCTACTCGCAGCGCTTGTTCATGAGGGACTTGTTTATGCTGATGTTTACCTCATGGTAATGTGCCACGATTGAATTTGGGACACTTTGTCGAAGACGTTCAAAGTGATCCAGCATTCGGAATTCAGAAATACTTTCACTAAGCATGAAAGCTGCGATGTCCGAGTGGTTAAGGAGTTGGACTTGAAATGCAATGGGGTTTCCCCGCGTAGGTCCGAACCCTACTCGCAGCGCTTGTTCATGAGGGACTTGTTTATGCTGATGTTTACGTCATGCTATAATTTATTTACAGACATGTTATTGAAGGCTTTCCAAGTGATCCAGCTTACGGAATTCAGAAAGGAATTCAACATAACAGCAAGCTGCGATGGCCGAGTGGTTAAGGCGTTGGACTCGAAATCCAATGGGGTTTCCCCGCGTAGGTTCGAACCCTACTCGCAGCGCTTGTTCATGAGGGACTTGTTTATGCTGATGTTTACCTCATGGTAATGTGCCACGATTGAATTTGGGACACTTTGTCGAAGACGTTCAAAGTGATCCAGCATTCGGAATTCAGAAATACTTTCACTAAGCATGAAAGCTGCGATGTCAGAGTGGTTAAGGAGTTGGACTTGAAATGCAATGGGGTTTCCCCGCGTAGGTCCGAACCCTACTCGCAGCGCTTGTTCATGAGCAACTTGTTTATGCTGATGTTTACCTCCTGCCATGATTGATTTCCTGAAACTTTGTTGAAGACTTTCCAAGTGATTCAGCATTTGGAATAAAAAAATGCCTTCACCAAGCATGAAAGCTGCGATGTCCGAGTGGTTAAGGAGTTGGACTTGAAATCCAACGGGTTTCCCCGCGTAGGTTCGAACCCTACTCGCAGCGCTTGTTCATGAGGGACTTGTTTATGCTGATGTTTACGTCATGCTATAATTTATTTACAGACATGTTATTGAAGGCTTTCCAAGTGATCCAGCTTACGGAATTCAGAAAGGTTTTCAACATAACAGCAAGCTGCGATGGCCGAGAGGTTAAGGCGTTGGACTCGAAATCCAATGGGGTTTCCCCGCGTAGGTTCGAACCCTACTCGCAGCGATTGATCATGATGGATTTCTTTATGCTGATGTTGACGTCCTGCCACAATTGATTTACAGACACATTGTTGAAGGCTTTCCGAGTGATCCAGCTTTCGGAATTCAGAAAGTAATGCATTGAAAAGGCAAGCTGCGATGGCCGAGTGGTTAAGGCGTTGGACTCGAAATCCAATGGGGTTTCCCCGCGTAGGTTCGAACCCTACTCGCAGCGCTTGTTCATGAGGGACTTGTTTATGCTGATGTTTACCTCATGGTAATGTGCCACGATTGAATTTGGGACACTTTGTCGAAGACGTTCAAAGTGATCCAGCATTCGGAATTCAGAAATACTTTCACTAAGCATGAAAGCTGCGATGTCCGAGTGGTTAAGGAGTTGGACTTGAAATGCAATGGGGTTTCCCCGCGTAGGTCCGAACCCTACTCGCAGCGCTTGTTCATGAGCAACTTGTTTATGCTGATGTTTACCTCCTGCCATGATTGATTTCCTGAAACTTTGTTGAAGACTTTCCAAGTGATTCAGCATTTGGAATAAAAAAATGCCTTCACCAAGCATGAAAGCTGCGATGTCCGAGTGGTTAAGGAGTTGGACTTGAAATCCAATGGGGTTTCCCCGCGTAGGTTCGAACCCTACTCGCAGCGCTTGTTCATGAGGGACTTGTTTATGCTGATGTTTACGTCATGCTATAATTTATTTACAGACATCTTATTGAAGGCTTTCCAAGTGATCCAGCTTATGGAATTCAGAAAGGAATTCAACATAACAGCAAGCTGCGATGGCCGAGAGGTTAAGGCGTTGGACTCGAAATCCAATGGGGTTTCCCCGCGTAGGTTCGAACCCTACTCGCAGCGATTGATCATGATGGATTTCTTTATGCTGATGTTGACGTCCTGCCACAATTGATTTACAGACACATTGTTGAAGGCTTTCCGAGTGATCCAGCTTTCGGAATTCAGAAAGTAATGCATTGAAAAGGCAAGCTGCGATGGCCGAGTGGTTAAGGCGTTGGACTCGAAATCCAATGGGGTTTCCCCGCGTAGGTTCGAACCCTCCTCGCAGCGCTTGTTCATGAGGGACTTGTTTATGCTGATGTTTACCTCATGGTAATGTGCCACGATTGAATTTGGGACACTTTGTCGAAGACGTTCAAAGTGATCCAGCATTCGGAATTCAGAAATACTTTCACTAAGCATGAAAGCTGCGATGTCCGAGTGGTTAAGGAGTTGGACTTGAAATGCAATGGGGTTTCCCCGCGTAGGTTCGAACCCTACTCGCAGCGCTTGTTCATGAGCAACTTGTTTATGCTGATGTTTACCTCCTGCCATGATTGATTTCCTGAAACTTTGTTGAAGACTTTCCAAGTGATTCAGCATTTGGAATAAAAAAATGCCTTCATCAAGTATGAAAGCTGCGATGTCCGAGTGGTTAAGGAGTTGGACTTGAAATCCAATGGGGTTTCCCCGCGTAGGTTCGAACCCTACTCGCAGCGCTTGTTCATGAGGGACTTGTTTATGCTGATGTTTACGTCATGCTATAATTTATTTACAGACATGTTATTGAAGGCTTTCCAAGTGATCCAGCTTACGGAATTCAGAAAGGAATTCAACATAACAGCAAGCTGCGATGGCCGAGAGGTTAAGGCGTTGGACTCGAAATGCAATGGGGTTTCCCCGCGTAGGTTCGAACCCTACTCGCAGCGATTGATCATGATGGATTTCTTTATGCTGATGTTGACGTCCTGCCACAATTGATTTACAGACACATTGTTGAAGGCTTTCCGAGTGATCCAGCTTTCGGAATTCAGAAAGTAATGCATTGAAAAGGCAAGCTGCGATGGCTGAGTGGTTAAGGCATTGGACTCGAAATCCAATGGGGTTTCCCCGCGTAGGTTCGAACCCTACTCGCAGCGCTTGTTCATGAGGGACTTGTTTATGCTGATGTTTACCTCATGGTAATGTGCCACGATTGAATTTGGGACACTTTGTCGAAGACGTTCAAAGTGATCCAGCATTCGGAATTCAGAAATACTTTCACTAAGCATGAAAGCTGCGATGTCCGAGTGGTTAAGGAGTTGGACTTGAAATGCAATGGGGTTTCCCCGCGTAGGTCCGAACCCTACTCGCAGCGCTTGTTCATGAGCAACTTGTTTATGCTGATGTTTACCTCCTGCCATGATTGATTTCCTGAAACTTTGTTGAAGACTTTCCAAGTGATTCAGCATTTGGAATAAAAAAATGCCTTCACCAAGCATGAGAGCTGCGATGTCCGAGTGGTTAAGGAGTTGGACTTGAAATCCAATGGGGTTTCCCCGCGTAGGTTCGAACCCTACTCGCAGCGCTTGTTCATGAGGGACTTGTTTATGCTGATGTTTACGTCATGCTATAATTTATTTACAGACATGTTATTGAAGGCTTTCCAAGTGATCCAGCTTACGGAATTCAGAAAGGTTTTCAACATAACAGCAAGCTGCGATGGCCGAGAGGTTAAGGCGTTGGACTCGAAATCCAATGGGGTTTCCCCGCGTAGGTTCGAACCCTACTCGCAGCGATTGATCATGATGGATTTCTTTATGCTGATGTTGACGTCCTGCCACAATTGATTTACAGACACATTGTTGAAGGCTTTCCGAGTGATCCAGCTTTCGGAATTCAGAAAGTAATGCATTGAAAAGGCAAGCTGCGATGGCCGAGTGGTTAAGGCGTTGGACTCGAAATCCAATGGGGTTTCCCCGCGTAGGTTCGCAGCGCTTGTTCATGAGGGACTTGTTTATGCTGATGTTTACCTCATGGTAATGTGCCACGATTGAATTTGGGACACTTTGTCGAAGACGTTCAAAGTGATCCAGCATTCGGAATTCAGAAATACTTTCACTAAGCATGAAAGCTGCGATGTCCGAGTGGTTAAGGAGTTGGACTTGAAATGCAATGGGGTTTCCCCGCGTAGGTCCGAACCCTACTCGCAGCGCTTGTTCATGAGGGACTTGTTTATGCTGATGTTTACGTCATGCTATAATTTATTTACAGACATGTTATTGAAGGCTTTCCAAGTGATCCAGCTTACGGAATTCAGAAAGGAATTCAACATAACAGCAAGCTGCGATGGCCGAGTGGTTAAGGCGTTGGACTCGAAATCCAATGGGGTTTCCCCGCGTAGGTTCGAACCCTACTCGCAGCGCTTGTTCATGAGGGACTTGTTTATGCTGATGTTTACCTCATGGTAATGTGCCACGATTGAATTTGGGACACTTTGTCGAAGACGTTCAAAGTGATCCAGCATTCGGAATTCAGAAATACTTTCACTAAGCATGAAAGCTGCGATGTCAGAGTGGTTAAGGAGTTGGACTTGAAATGCAATGGGGTTTCCCCGCGTAGGTCCGAACCCTACTCGCAGCGCTTGTTCATGAGCAACTTGTTTATGCTGATGTTTACCTCCTGCCATGATTGATTTCCTGAAACTTTGTTGAAGACTTTCCAAGTGATTCAGCATTTGGAATAAAAAAATGCCTTCACCAAGCATGAAAGCTGCGATGTCCGAGTGGTTAAGGAGTTGGACTTGAAATCCAATGGGGTTTCCCCGCGTAGGTTCGAACCCTACTCGCAGCGCTTGTTCATGAGGGACTTGTTTATGCTGATGTTTACGTCATGCTATAATTTATTTACAGACATGTTATTGAAGGCTTTCCAAGTGATCCAGCTTACGGAATTCAGAAAGGTTTTCAACATAACAGCAAGCTGCGATGGCCGAGAGGTTAAGGCGTTGGACTCGAAATCCAATGGGGTTTCCCCGCGTAGGTTCGAACCCTACTCGCAGCGATTGATCATGATGGATTTCTTTATGCTGATGTTGACGTCCTGCCACAATTGATTTACAGACACATTGTTGAAGGCTTTCCGAGTGATCCAGCTTTCGGAATTCAGAAAGTAATGCATTGAAAAGGCAAGCTGCGATGGCCGAGTGGTTAAGGCGTTGGACTCGAAATCCAATGGGGTTTCCCCGCGTAGGTTCGCAGCGCTTGTTCATGAGGGACTTGTTTATGCTGATGTTTACCTCATGGTAATGTGCCACGATTGAATTTGGGACACTTTGTCGAAGACGTTCAAAGTGATCCAGCATTCGGAATTCAGAAATACTTTCACTAAGCATGAAAGCTGCGATGTCCGAGTGGTTAAGGAGTTGGACTTGAAATGCAATGGGGTTTCCCCGCGTAGGTCCGAACCCTACTCGCAGCGCTTGTTCATGAGCAACTTGTTTATGCTGATGTTTACCTCCTGCCATGATTGATTTCCTGAAACTTTGTTGAAGACTTTCCAAGTGATTCAGCATTTGGAATAAAAAAATGCCTTCACCAAGCATGAAAGCTGCGATGTCCGAGTGGTTAAGGAGTTGGACTTGAAATCCAATGGGGTTTCCCCGCGTAGGTTCGAACCCTACTCGCAGCGCTTGTTCATGAGGGACTTGTTTATGCTGATGTTTACGTCATGCTATAATTTATTTACAGACATGTTATTGAAGGCTTTCCAAGTGATCCAGCTTACGGAATTCAGAAAGGTTTTCAACATAACAGCAAGCTGCGATGGCCGAGAGGTTAAGGCGTTGGACTCGAAATCCAATGGGGTTTCCCCGCGTAGGTTCGAACCCTACTCGCAGCGATTGATCATGATGGATTTCTTTATGCTGATGTTGACGTCCTGCCACAATTGATTTACAGACACATTGTTGAAGGCTTTCCGAGTGATCCAGCTTTCGGAATTCAGAAAGTAATGCATTGAAAAGGCAAGCTGCGATGGCCGAGTGGTTAAGGCGTTGGACTCGAAATCCAATGGGGTTTCCCCGCGTAGGTTCGAACCCTACTCGCAGCGCTTGTTCATGAGGGACTTGTTTATGCTGATGTTTACCTCATGGTAATGTGCCACGATTGAATTTGGGACACTTTGTCGAAGACGTTCAAAGTGATCCAGCATTCGGAATTCAGAAATACTTTCACTAAGCATGAAAGCTGCGATGTCCGAGTGGTTAAGGAGTTGGACTTGAAATGCAATGGGGTTTCCCCGCGTAGGTCCGAACCCTACTCGCAGCGCTTGTTCATGAGCAACTTGTTTATGCTGATGTTTACCTCCTGCCATGATTGATTTCCTGAAACTTTGTTGAAGACTTTCCAAGTGATTCAGCATTTGGAATAAAAAAATGCCTTCACCAAGCATGTGAGCTGCGATGTCCGAGTGTTTAAGGAGTTGGACTTGAAATCCAATGGGGTTTCCCCGCGTAGGTTCGAACCCTACTCGCAGCGCTTGTTCATGAGGGGCTTGTTTATGCTGATGTTTACGTCATGCTATAATTTATTTACAGACGTTATTGAAGGCTTTCCAAGTGATCCAGCTTACGGAATTCAGAAAGGAATTCAAGATAACAGCAAGCTGCGATGGCCGAGAGGTTAAGGCGTTGGACTCGAAATCCAATGGGGTTTCCCCGCGTAGGTTCGAACCCTACTCGCAGCGATTGATCATGATGGATTTCTTTATGCTGATGTTGACGTCCTGCCACAATTGATTTACAGACACATTGTTGAAGGCTTTCCGAGTGATCCAGCTTTCGGAATTCAGAAAGTAATGCATTGAAAAGGCAAGCTGCGATGGCCGAGTGGTTAAGGCGTTGGACTCGAAATCCAATGGGGTTTCCCCGCGTAGGTTCGAACCCTACTCGCAGCGCTTGTTCATGAGGGACTTGTTTATGCTGATGTTTACCTCATGGTAATGTGCCACGATTGAATTTGGGACACTTTGTCGAAGACGTTCAAAGTGATCCAGCATTCGGAATTCAGAAATACTTTCACTAAGCATGAAAGCTGCGATGTCCGAGTGGTTAAGGAGTTGGACTTGAAATGCAATGGGGTTTCCCCGCGTAGGTTCGAACCCTACTCGCAGCGCTTGTTCATGAGCAACTTGTTTATGCTGATGTTTACCTCCTGCCATGATTGATTTCCTGAAACTTTGTTGAAGACTTTCCAAGTGATTCAGCATTTGGAATAAAAAAATGCCTTCACCAAGCATGAGAGCTGCGATGTCCGAGTGGTTAAGGAGTTGGACTTGAAATCCAATGGGGTTTCCCCGCGTAGGTTCGAACCCTACTCGCAGCGCTTGTTCATGAGGGACTTGTTTATGCTGATGTTTACGTCATGCTATAATTTATTTACAGACATGTTATTGAAGGCTTTCCAAGTGATCCAGCTTACGGAATTCAGAAAGGAATTCAACATAACAGCAAGCTGCGATGGCCGAGAGGTTAAGGCGTTGGACTCGAAATCCAATGGGGTTTCCCCGCGTAGGTTCGAACCCTACTCGCAGCGATTGATCATGATGGATTTCTTTATGCTGATGTTGACGTCCTGCCACAATTGATTTACAGACACATTGTTGAAGGCTTTCCGAGTGATCCAGCTTTCGGAATTCAGAAAGTAATGCATTGAAAAGGCAAGCTGCGATGGCCGAGTGGTTAAGGCGTTGGACTCGAAATCCAATGGGGTTTCCCCGCGTAGGTTCGAACCCTACTCGCAGCGCTTGTTCATGAGGGACTTGTTTATGCTGATGTTTACCTCATGGTAATGTGCCACGATTGAATTTGGGACACTTTGTCGAAGACGTTCAAAGTGATCCAGCTTTCGGAATTCAGAAAGTAATGCATTGAAAAGGCAAGCTGCGATGGCCGAGTGGTTAAGGCGTTGGACTCGAAATCCAATGGGGTTTCCCCGCGTAGGTTCGAACCCTACTCGCAGCGCTTGTTCATGAGGGACTTGTTTATACTGATGTTTACCTCATGGTAATGTGCCACGATTGAATTTGGGACACTTTGTCGAAGACGTTCAAAGTGATCCAGCATTCGGAATTCAGAAATACTTTCACTAAGCATGAAAGCTGCGATGTCCGAGTGGTTAAGGAGTTGGACTTGAAATGCAATGGGGTTTCCCCGCGTAGGTTCGAACCCTACTCGCAGCGCTTGTTCATGAGCAACTTGTTTATGCTGATGTTTACCTCCTGCCATGATTGATTTCCTGAAACTT
Source organism: Mallotus villosus (assembly GCA_903064625.1). Lineage (NCBI taxonomy): Eukaryota > Metazoa > Chordata > Actinopteri > Osmeriformes > Salangidae > Mallotus > Mallotus villosus. Next base: position 242,176 of record CAEFZP010005902.1, on the reverse strand, counting down.
TGTTGAAGACTTTCCAAGTGATTCAGCATTTGTAACAAAAAAATGCCTTCAGCAAGCATGAAAGCTGCGATGTCCGAGTGGTTAAGGAGTTGGACTTGAAATCCAATGGGGTTTCCCCGCGTAGGTTCGAACCCTACTCGCAGCGCTTGTTCATGAGCAACTTGTTTATGCTGATGTTTACCTCCTGCCATGATTGATTTCCTGAAACTTTGTTGAAGACTTTCCAAGTGATTCAGCATTTGTAATAAAAAAATGCCTTCAGCAAGCATGAAAGCTGCGATGTCCGAGTGGTTAAGGAGTTGGACTTGAAATCCAATGGGGTTTCCCCGCGTAGGTTCGAACCCTACTCGCAGCGCTTGTTCATGAGGGACTTGTTTATGCTGATGTTTACGTCATGCTATAATTTATTTACAGACATGTTATTGAAGGCTTTCCAAGTGATCCAGCTTACGGAATTCAGAAAGGAATTCAACATAACAGCAAGCTGCGATGGCCGAGAGGTTAAGGCGTTGGACTCGAAATCCAATGGGGTTTCCCCGCGTAGGTTCGAACCCTACTCGCAGCGATTGATCATGATGGATTTCTTTATGCTGATGTTGACGTCCTGCCACAATTGATTTACAGACACATTGTTGAAGGCTTTCCGAGTGATCCAGCTTTCGGAATTCAGAAAGTAATGCATTGAAAAGGCAAGCTGCGATGGCCGAGTGGTTAAGGCGTTGGACTCGAAATCCAATGGGGTTTCCCCGCGTAGGTTCGAACCCTACTCGCAGCGCTTGTTCATGAGGGACTTGTTTATGCTGATGTTTACCTCATGGTAATGTGCCACGATTGAATTTGGGACACTTTGTCGAAGACGTTCAAAGTGATCCAGAATTCGGAATTCAGAAATACTTTCACTACGCATGAAAGCTGCGATGTCCGAGTGGTTAAGGAGTTGGACTTGAAATCCAATGGGGTTTCCCCGCGTAGGTTCGAACCCTACTCGCAGCGCTTGTTCATGAGCAACTTGTTTATGCTGATGTTTACCTCCTGCCATGATTGATTTCCTGAAACTTTGTTGAAGACTTTCCAAGTGATTCAGCATTTGTAATAAAAAAATGCCTTCAGCAAGCATGAAAGCTGCGATGTCCGAGTGGTTAAGGAGTTGGACTTGAAATCCAATGGGGTTTCCCCGCGTAGGTTCGAACCCTACTCGCAGCGCTTGTTCATGAGGGACTTGTTTATGCTGATGTTTACGTCATGCTATAATTTATTTACAGACATGTTATTGAAGGCTTTCCAAGTGATCCAGCTTACGGAATTCAGAAAGGAATTCAACATAACAGCAAGCTGCGATGGCCGAGAGGTTAAGGCGTTGGACTCGAAATCCAATGGGGTTTCCCCGCGTAGGTTCGAACCCTACTCGCAGCGCTTGTTCATGAGGGACTTGTTTATGCTGATGTTTACCTCATGGTAATGTGCCACGATTGAATTTGGGACACTTTGTCGAAGACGTTCAAAGTGATCCAGCATTCGGAATTCAGAAATACTTTCACTAAGCATGAAAGCTGCGATGTCCGAGTGGTTAAGGAGTTGGACTTGAAATGCAATGGGGTTTCCCCGCGTAGGTCCGAACCCTACTCGCAGCGCTTGTTCATGAGCAACTTGTTTATGCTGATGTTTACCTCCTGCCATGATTGATTTCCTGAAACTTTGTTGAAGACTTTCCAAGTGATTCAGCATTTGGAATAAAAAAATGCCTTCACCAAGCATGAAAGCTGCGATGTCCGAGTGGTTAAGGAGTTGGACTTGAAATCCAATGGGGTTTCCCCGCGTAGGTTCGAACCCTACTCGCAGCCCTTGTTCATGAGGGACTTGTTTATGCTGATGTTTACGTCATGCTATAATTTATTTACAGACATGTTATTGAAGGCTTTCCAAGTGATCCAGCTTACGGAATTCAGAAAGGTTTTCAACATAACAGCAAGCTGCGATGGCCGAGAGGTTAAGGCGTTGGACTCGAAATCCAATGGGGTTTCCCCGCGTAGGTTCGAACCCTACTCGCAGCGCTTGTTCATGAGGGACTTGTTTATGCTGATGTTTACCTCATGGTAATGTGCCACGATTGAATTTGGGACACTTTGTCGAAGACGTTCAAAGTGATCCAGCATTCGGAATTCAGAAATACTTTCACTAAGCATGAAAGCTGCGATGTCCGAGTGGTTAAGGAGTTGGACTTGAAATGCAATGGGGTTTCCCCGCGTAGGTCCGAACCCTACTCGCAGCGCTTGTTCATGAGCAACTTGTTTATGCTGATGTTTACCTCCTGCCATGATTGATTTCCTGAAACTTTGTTGAAGACTTTCCAAGTGATTCAGCATTTGGAATAAAAAAATGCCTTCACCAAGCATGAAAACTGCGATGTCCGAGTGGTTAAGGAGTTGGACTTGAAATCCAATGGGGTTTCCCCGCGTAGGTTCGAACCCTACTCGCAGCGCTTGTTCATGAGGGACTTGTTTATGCTGATGTTTACGTCATGCTATAATTTATTTACAGACATGTTATTGAAGGCTTTCCAAGTGATCCAGCTTACGGAATTCAGAAAGGATTTTCAACATAACAGCAAGCTGCGATGGCCGAGAGGTTAAGGCGTTGGACTCGAAATCCAATGGGGTTTCCCCGCGTAGGTTCGAACCCTACTCGCAGCGATTGATCATGATGGATTTCTTTATGCTGATGTTGACGTCCTGCCACAATTGATTAAAGACACATTGTTGAAGGCTTTCCGAGTGATCCAGCTTTCGGAATTCAGAAAGTAATGCATTGAAAAGGCAAGCTGCGATGGCCGAGTGGTTAAGGCGTTGGACTCGAAATCCAATGGGGTTTCCCCGCGTAGGTTCGAACCCTACTCGCAGCGCTTGTTCATGAGGGACTTGTTTATGCTGATGTTTACCTCATGGTAATGTGCCACGATTGAATTTGGGACACTTTGTCGAAGACGTTCAAAGTGATCCAGCATTCGGAATTCAGAAATACTTTCACTAAGCATGAAAGCTGCGATGTCCGAGTGGTTAAGGAGTTGGACTTGAAATGCAATGGGGTTTCCCCGCGTAGGTTCGAACCCTACTCGCAGCGCTTGTTCATGAGGGACTTGTTTATGCTTATGTCATGCTATAATTGATTTACATACATGTTATTGAAGGCTTTCCAAGTGATCCAGCTTACGAAATTCAGAAATGAATTCAACATAACAGCAAGCTGCGATGGCCAAAAGGTTAAGGCGTTGGACTCGAAATCCAATGGGCTTTCCCCGCGTAGGTTCAAACCCTACTCGCAGCGATTGATCATGATGGATTTCTTTATGCTGATGTTGACGTCCTGCCACAATTGATTTACAGACACATTGTTGAAGGCTTTCCAAGTGATCCAGCTTACGGAATTCAGAAAGTAATGCATTGAAAAGGCAAGCTGTGATGGCTGAGTGGTTAAGGCGTTGGACTCTAAATCCTATGGGGTTTACCCGCGTAGGTTCGAACCCTACTCGCAGCGCTTGTTCATGAGGGACTTGTTTATGCTGATGTTGACGTCCTGCCACAATTGATTTACAGACACATTGTTGGCTTTCCAAGTGATCCAGCTTTCGGAATTCAGAAAGGAATGTATTGAAAAGGCAAGCTTTGATGGCCGAGTATTTTTTTGGGGAGTAACCATCTACCACTGATACACTACAATACTACCTCAAATAATAGTAACATATAAAGCGAACCTCTGCGATATCTGCAGGGAAAAAATGCGCAGAATATGAGACTTGAACATACACCCATAGAACTGCACCTCAACCAAGGAAGACAAGGAAAACTCATTTGAGATTTAGGTCTTGGGAGGAGCACTGCAGTAAGGGATCCCCTCATCCAGAGATGGTTGGTGAAAGAGAGGTTAAGAACACAGGCGAAACATATTCTTACATCAGGAAAAATGCCAATAAGTGTTGAAATGTATGTTAAATGAATGAGCAGTGTCCAGAAAGCTGACATTCTGTCAAGATGCAATTTTCAATGAATAGGCATTTTTCAGAAGGCTGACAGTTTTTCAAGATGCAAAATTAATGGGCAGTGTCCAGAAGGCTGATATTTTGTAGGAGGAACCCTAAATATCACAATCTAACATGTGGAATATGTTGAGGTTTGGTCACACAGGGTTCAATGCAACACTCAAAGTTATAAGGGAAGCATGATCTCGAGACTACTGGGTGGTGTGAGGGGTGCTTTGTGGAGGAGACAGCAGACCAAATGTTGGTCTCCATTGGAGAGGTTGGTTGAGAGGTTCAAGGAGGAGGGTGATTTCTTAACCCTACAGCTTTAGTTTCTTAACCCTACAGCTTTAGTTATAAGAGGTTTTTAAATTAGGTCAGTGTTTGTATACAGCTAGAATATTTAGTATTGGTGGCCAAGCTAATGAAGACAGTGCTGCTGTTGTAAAGCTGTGTATTAGTAGGTACAACTATGCATACACTCACAGACTTACTTCTTATTGAGAAACAGCCTACACGGTAAATGTATCTGAAAGCTAAGGAGTTACAGGGTCACGGAGTTGGGTGTAATGTAGGTAATCCGTGACTGGCCATACACTCCTGCACAGCAGATGGCAGTGTATGCACCTTTAAGTTGGATGCGATCCGCCAATCAAATTCAAAGAAGAAGAAGATGGGGCACTGGGGCAGCTGTGATCCCGCGCTGTTGCTGAGCAAAATTGTGGGCTGACAGATTACTCGACAAACAAATTCGTGTAGCTATAAATGTCAAGCATTAGTTATGATTGATAAAGCCCTGCATAGCAGCTGTCTATTTGTGTACCATATCCCGAATTTCCAAATGGTAAATGATTGGCGTGATAATCTAGCAGGAACCAAACGCTTGTGTTTGCACGACCTATTGTTGGCTACGTGTACTGTACTGAATCAGCACTAGTAGCTGCATTTGTAGATAGCAGAGTAGCTGACGTTAGCTAGCTAGGAACCAATATCAAAGGTTAATGGTGAAACTGGTGGTTGCTAACTAAATATATGCGAAAGATTGTGTTTGTGTTCATCACAACTAGTGTAGGCTAGTTTCTTGACAACGGAGAATTAAAGAGACAGTGTAACAAAACGCACATCCTGTGAGCAAGTCAGCTAGGCTACTTAAGTTCAATTAACCAACTCCAGCTTACCAGTAAGTAAACACAATCTTATGTTCACAGAAGGTCATCTTAAAAAATTGAGATGGACGATGATCTTGAGAACTTCCTCAAGGAACAGAGAGCCAAAGTGGCAGAGGATAAAGCCAACTTGAAACCCGATCCTCCTTACATGGAAATACAGGTACATTTCTTTTTTTTTAGTTGACCATTTATTACGTTGACTGGGTTTTACCCTTGAATTCAGTACCTTGCTTTTTCATTATAGCCTACTCATTGTGTCTGGATTTCACTGACAGGCAAAGCATCATAAGGCCTATGACCACACTATTAAGGAAAACATCCCTCCATTTAAGCGATCTACAGTATTGGCAAAAGGTATATATATCTATTCCCAATTAGTTGTTAAATGATAACATTCAAGTGTGAGCAGGCACTTCAGTAGGTTCATTGTCCGTCTATTCACTGTTTGCTTTTGTCTCGCATAATTTTTTTTCCAGAAGAGGGTCAGAGCCTAAGTTTATCTCTGGGTGAGGACTATGAGCGGAAGAAGCAGAAATTACAGCAAGAGCTTCGTCAGGACTACAGACGCTACATGGCTCAGGTAAATGTGACACAGTTATTTCTACGTGAATGGTACTCATCTTTGTCCTCGATCCCTCATGTCATGTACCCTTTTCTGTCTCCCCTAGGAGCACGGTGCTTCCGTCAGACCTCCGCCCGTGCTTGATGCCCAGCCCAGCCCCAGACCGCCATCCAGAAGAGATGCCGCCACTCTGACGGAGGGGCGGAGAGGGGTGCACGTTGGGCGCCACCTGGCGAGGTCAGGGGACCCTGGGCTGAGGAGGATGGACTGCCGTTTAGAGAGAGCAGGACCACCAGACTGGGAAGGGTGGAGCCTGGGGATGAAGACTCTGAAGATGACTATGTAGAGGACGAGCTGGAGCTGATGGAGAGGAGGAGGCTGGAAGCCATTCAATCGGAGAGGAGGAGGCCAAGGCACTACTACAAAGCTGACAGCAGGTACGTAAACAGCGCTTCTCATTCATTCTCAAGCCTGCCTTTAAATTCTATTAAATCTGTCAAGAGATTGGGGGGGAAGTAACATAAGTAAATTACATGATAATAACATGTTGGCTTATGAGCTGTCAAGTCAATATTGCATTCAATTCCATGTTTTTCCCTGTCTTACTCCTTTTCATGATGGTCGGTTTACATTTAGTCTGTAAGAGTAGAATTCTGACCATTACCACCAGCAGATTTGGACTTGCTTGTCCTGACAGTCTTTCATTAAATCATCTCCATTAAGGTTCCGAGACAGGAGAAAAGAGCCACACGGTGATTATATTGACACAGGTCATCAAGGACAGAGAACAAGTCATGAAAACAGGTATTGTAAGCGGCTATCTTGTCTCCACTATCATCTATGATCAATTGTACATTACATTTTGTTCAGGTAACACACACTTTTATCCAAAGCGACAAAACAAATGGTGAATATAGAAAGTACAGTAGACATCTCCCACAGCTCAGCTAACAGCGCAGTGGGACACAACTACAAATCTACAGTGCAACAATAACAAATAGATTGCTTAAGTCATAGACAAGAACAGCTCCGTTTCTGTAGCTGGCTGGTGGATGGTGATCGTTTAGGTTAATGCTGTATTTGGGAGTGGTTAGTTGATGACTGGTTGAATTTATTTTCAGGGAGAGGAAGGAGGCCGATGGATCTGTTGTCCCAGATGGTTATCAAGACAGGACCTCCCCCTTGACAAACCAAGTCAAGTACGTCACTAATGTTGGATAGTAATGAAAACACTTTAGCTAAGCGTATTTATACTTTACCTGTATTCTGTTTCTACACTTAACTCAAAAGCTTTGTTGATACTTCTTGTGTCAACTATTTAGGCTTCAAAGATTTAGGCAATCTCAATCCACATAGTTAAATCACATTAAACCTCCAAAACAACCTGAAATTGACAATGAACGATTTTTAAAGCAGCTTGTGTGACTGCATGATAATCAGTGGTGTATTTGCATGGAGTCTGAAATGGGTCTGTGAATGCTAATACATGTCCTGGCCTGTCTGTCCGATAGGCTACAGTCAACAGGGGACACCAGCTTAAACCCGACATCAAGGTCAGCCATCAACAAGAATGAGTTTGCTACAGGGCTCATGATCGGTAAGAGAGATTCCATTCGGCAGATATATGTAAAGAGTTGATAGGGAAAAAAGTTTGTACATCATTTTTTTGTTGTTGACCTTGTACCTTTAAGTTTGCCTGTACTGTGTCCAGGTGCTGCTGATGCTGATGTGGTCTTACAGAGGCGTAAGGAGCGCTACAGACAGGAGCTACAGGAGCAGATAGCTGAACAGCAGAGGAACAAGAAAAGGTAGCCACAAAGTTACTTTCTCTTTTTGTTTCGGACCAACCGTAACTATACAAAGGGTTCATTTTCATGCTGTACAAAGCACTTTTGTGAATTGTGTGTTCCCACTTCCAGTGGGTGGTGTATGAGAAACGTTGTAGGTGAAACATCTCATTTACCCTCTCTTTAATCCAGAGAGAAAGATCTGGAACTGAGAGTAATCTCCAGAGGAGCCACTGACCCTGAGAAGCTGGTAGGTAGACTGCCTTTTGATCTCATTTGAACTTACATCCAAGTTAAGTTAAGAACCTAATTTGTGTTCAAAGCACAAACCTATTTATACAACATTTTGGACAGAGTATCGTGAAAAAAAGAGAGGATCTGTACCGAGCAGGCCTGGGTCTGGACGAGGCACGAGCAGGGGGAGAACCTAGAAGGCTACCCGGTGATGAGAAGCCTTCTGTGGACAGAGAGAGGGAGAGGCTCCCCCCTGAGTTGCCCATAGTAGCCTTCCAGTCTCCGCTCCTAGAGTACAGCTCAGCGCTGGGGCTGTCCAATGGGGGGCTTTCCCCGTACAGCCAGGCGGTGGGTTTCCCCCGAGGGATGGACACCCCCAGGTACGGTGACATGCACACCTGCTAGAAGCACCTTCAAAATGTATTGTAGACTTAATTGTGTTTTTTTTGTTGCTGTCAGCTGCTGGTTTTGTCTGACATTTTGAAATGAAGAAAAATCGTCTCTGTGTTTTAATATGCAGAATGCCAGGCATCCCTTTGCATCCCCCAACCAGAATGGCAGAAGCCTACAGGAGTCTCTATGATGAAGGCTACTCATACTATGGAGCCAGGAATACATTGGAGCCCAATCTGCCCTACTGTAAGTGCTGCAACTGTATCATTAGTTGTTGATCAGTAGACACCTTGCAAATATGGTTAATCTTGCCCTAATGGCACTATCAAGAAGGTTGATACATTGCAGGTAACATGTAGGTGAAGTTAGCCTGCATTCTGAAATTCTGCTTGATGAAAAAATTGGTATTCTCTCCATAAACCTCTTTAAAACCATTGAACCTATCAGAGATCCAATTAGTATATGTGTTTGTGTCAGATGGTCAGATGGCGATGCCTGGAGGAGTCCCACTGATGTCCTACCTAACCCTACCTCAAACTGGAGGAGGCCCGCCCAGTCATCACAGCCTTCACAGTACCCAACATATACACCCAGAAGCACCTCCACCACCCCTGTGAGTATTCATGACTCAGTGAGGTCAGTTACACAAGTCCTTATTCTTGTGACCCACAGTTGTGTGTTTCCTTTACTCAGGTCCAGTGCTTTTAGGTCAAAAACAGGAAGAAAATATTAGTATGGCCAAATGACAGGGAACGCATATATTGTATTTGCCAGTAGAGGGCAGTAGTTAGTGTTGCAGCTGTCGTAGGTCACTCCCCCCAATCTGGACACGAGTGTTATTTCAGCTAGCTGCTGTGTCACTACTACTGATACTGCACTGATCTTTCCCTCACATAAGCCCCCTCCTCTCTGGTCCTTTCTGAAGACTATTCTATACACACTGGCGGTTTTGTTCTGGTTCCAGAGCCATGAGGACTGGAGTGAGCCCAGTTCTGTTTATCAGGCTCCAAATGGGTGACGGTTCATAAAAAGACACAAGTGAGTGAAGGGATGTTCTGTCTCTTTCTCAGCAGACCTAACAGTGAGGCTGCCACAGTCAGCTCAGGGATCAGTGTCTTTCCTGCAGAGAACATCCTTCCATCCAAGGAGAGTGCACTAAGCTACAAGGAGGCACTGAAACAGCAGGTGATCCCCCTTTTCCTCCCCTCTATGACTTGGGATACTGCACTAAAATACCCTAAATGTAATGAATATATATATAGTGCTCATAGGTAAGTGTTCGAGGGTCGAAAGTCCAAATTCACCAACACATTGGACTAAACTGTAGAACATGAAATTGTTGTGGTTAATTAGTATGTGATGATTGAAATCCCAAGTCTGACCTTATTCTGTGTAAGTAGGACAATGATAGTGGTCATGTTTTTACAGGAAGGGTACAAGAAAGAAGCCCTTTTTGGTCCGATGAAAGAGTTGTAGATCAATTTAGATTGAAAGAAGGTTCAGTTACTTTAATTAATATAGTAGGTCCTTCCCATGTAGAGCCTTTAGGGGGCGCTGTTTCGCCATGATATGGGTTTTTATTTGTTCAAATCATTTGGTTGGAGTCAGTATTCTTCACCATATCCTTCACCTGGGCTCCCTGCAGATCCAGGAGAAGCAGGAGCGCCGGAGGCTGGAGAAGGAGGAGAGGGACAGCACTGAGGCCAAGCTGGAGTTCCACATGAAGAACCATGACCCGTGGGGCCGGGGAGGGTGCGGAGCACCTCTCAGAGACACCCGAGGGAACCTCATTAGTACGTTCTAGCAGGTTCCACTTTCCATGTTCCACGTTGGCTCACCTTTTCCATGTTGCATGATAAGTGGACCGGTGTTATTTTGATAGCAGCTGTGACAAGGTGGACTACAGTAGCTGTACCTGCCAAGAAGTAGCTCACACTTATATATAGGTGCTGATTTGATTTGTGAGGCCCTTTGTGATATTGTAAAAAGGGCTGTACAATAAGATTTGGTTTGATATATTCACAGTACAGAGTGCAACACATGTTAAGCATCTGTACCATAAGCGGTCAAAAGGTTACATATCTGGTGATTTTTAGTTTTGGTTCTTGTAAAAATACAATTTAAAAAAAGAATAAACTTCCTATGATTTGTCTGACTAGCTGACCTACACCAGATGCACAAGCAGAATGAGGAAGCTTGGCTGAACCCCGAGACATGGCAGAAAAGCCATCCACATCCCCCAGCCACCGTGCCCGTCCTGCGGGAGGACCTGCCTTCCATCAACACAGTCTCAGGTAGACAGACGCTGCACCAGCTGCCACTTGGCAGACAGCACATACGTCAATGTGAATGTAATAGACGTCCTAACGCGCATGGGTGTCGTATCTTTTATTGGTGCAGGTTTTGACCGTGTCCAGACCCCTATGTATGCCAGAGGAAGTGTGTTTGGCAACCAGCCCACACCTCAGCAACTTCTGGAAAAGGACAAGTACAAGTCCTTCCTAAAACAACAGGTACTGTCGTGTGTTTTGGGATATAAAGCCTCCAGTCATCACTGGCACGGAGAGCGTTTACACATGCCCCCTTTTCTGTCAGTTAAAACATTAAGAACCTGGCCTCTGGTGCCTGTACGGTCTTTTAGCTTCAACTTTCAAGTAAACTTGCAAGCCTTTGCTTTGAATGGATATTGTGTACACAAACACACACAGGTATAATGTTGTTGTATAACAATCTGTTTATCCCTCGGGCCCTGCCCAGATTGAAGAGAAGCGCCTTAAGGAGGCAGAGGAGAGGGAGAAGCTACGCCTGGAGGAGGAGAAGGAGGAGAGGAGGCTGGCGGAGCAGAGGGCTCGAATCCAGTGGGAGTACGACGAGGAGCAGGAGAGGAAGAAACGCAAGGAGATGGAGGTCAGCTGAGTACCGACCGGCTAACAAGGATTATTTAGAAATGACCTTTTAATGCGTTGTATGATAATATACAGTATACAACTAATGTTTTTTGAACCTCCCACTTTTGAATACCAGTTGCTCCTATTTATATAACACAATAGAAGTGCAGAACATATAGTATAATTGGATTTTTGCGGTGGACATTAAACACTTGACGGGTAGATGTAAACTATTGCGACACATTCTTGTGTCTCGGCTGTTGTTAGCGGAACTCAACTTGTTTTTCTTCTTGCAACAGCAAAAGGCCAAGAACGAGGAGCTGGTCCGCCTTGCAGAGGAGCGAAGGAAGGAGGTGGAGAGGAAGAAGAAAGAGGCGGATGAGAAGGAGATGGCTGCGCTGAGGATGCAGTATGAGGAAGAGAGACAGGCGCGTGTAGAAGAGGTGAGGGGACGGCTAAACCTGGGGAGTGGCGCCTTTTATTTTGTGTGCGCTCAAAACCTGGGGAGTTTTTAAATGCTCAACCGGTAGAAAACCAGGAAGGTGCGTCTGTGGCTCGGTTATCTTGCCAACTGAAGGGGAAGTGAACTACTGTCGTCATCATCATCAGCTATGGTTATCAACTAACCAATTATGAGTCACTGGCTGAGTCACTGTCATCACAGGCACTACACTATCATTCCAAGAATCTGTGTGTGTGTGTGTGTGTGTTAATCTGTGCGTCACCAAATCAACTAATTGACATCGTAATCACCGGCCGCATCACCGGAACTGCACAAGTTCATTCGTTAGTAGAGAGTAGGCCTTTTGTGTTCATTCTTCGTCAGTGAGAGGCAGTGCCATATCTGATTGAATGTGAAATGTCACTGAAGCGTTCTAACAAACAGAAATGTTAGTATGATCCCCATCATACTGTCTATCTGCAGGTGCACAGGGAGCCGTCGCCCCCCATCCCCACCCTCCAGAAGAGACACAGGGCCCCCCAGTACACCCCCAGACCCCCCACCGTGGACAGCAGACGCTCCACTGCCCCCATGTCTGTAAGTCACCCGTCGTACTACCCATAAATGTGCTACAGAGAGCGTGGCCTGAAAACGTGTAGAAACTGATGTCTGTCCCTCTCTTAACAAACCTTTTCAGGAGTGTTCGCTTTCAGGACTCCAGTCCCAGTCACCGCCTGTACCTGCTCGGAGGAACGAACTGAGAGCTGCAGGTAACACACACACAACACACACACACACACAGAGAAACATTCCATAGAGCCAGAACCAATACATAGTTGATTGGGAGGGACAATGTGTCATGGATGACTACTCAACTGGTGTGTGTGTGTGTGACTGCCTACCAGAGGACCAGAGGGGAGTGATCAGCGAGTTGTCTGCGTTGCGTAGACAGCTGCGCAGCGAACAGAAACGTCTGGAGGGACAGCTGATGCGCTCGGAGTGGGAGGAGCTGGACTCTCCGATGAGTGACAGGTAACACCCTCCACTCCTGTAATGACAGAACATGGCGAGAATATGGTGGGGTCTGTGTGTGCCACAGTACCGTTTTTCTCATGCTGATGTGTGTGTGTGTGTGTGTGTGTGTGTGTGTGTGTGTGTGTGTGTGTGTCCAGGCGTAGGGAGGTGGATGTGTTTGACATGGCCAGGCTGCGTCTGCAGGCCCCCGTCCGAAGGCCCCCCTCCAGGAACATAGAGCCCACCAGACTGCTCCGTATCCATGACTCCTTACAGCTCAGATACCCTGGTAAACACGTCACTTTGCTTCCGTTAAGACGATGAACACGCCTCTCTGAGTCTGTAGGCATCTTACTTATTCAAAGTTCTTCTTCAAAGTTCTCACACCACCAATGAATTGCCCAGACAAACTAGAGAAAATGTATTCGTGCTGACGTTGAACTCGACGGTGTGTGTGTGTGTGTGTGTGCGCGCATGTTTTGGTGCTTGCGTTGCAGACAGTGATTTCAGATATGGCTACGATGATCTCCCCAGGGAGGAGGGTCAGCCTGTAGACATCCAGAGACAGGCTGACCAGCGGGAACAGCAACGCAGGAGGAGCAGCCTGAGGAGGAAACCAGGCCACGGTCAGAGCCTCTCACTGGTCAACCCCTCAGTCTGAAATCAGCTCTTATTCGTTACACACGCCATCGCATACACACTCCCTGTCAAGCTGGCTGAGCATGAGCCCTGCTGGAGCTCGTCTCCCAGACACTCTCTGTGTCTTGTACGACAGACGTGTGCAGCATGTCCTTTGCAACGTTAAGGTCATTATTCTTTGCATTTGCAGATTATTTTGATCTGTCGCCACCCCAGAAACCAAACCATTATTCGGTGAGTCCTCACAAAATTTCACTATTTTGGGATTCCCTGTTTGTTCTTCCGTATGTCACGCCACGCGTACCGTGCCTGTCTAACACTTCCTTGTTGAACGAAGGTCAAAGTTATTCAGCTGAGCCAGCGTGTTTGTGTGTTCCCAGAAGGATCCCGGGAGAGGCTACCTGTTGGAATCAGAGAGTGCCTTCATCAGTAAGACTTTATTATATCCGTCTGCAATTCATATGCGTTTTCTCTACTACTCTCTTACTCTACTATCTTACTAAAAGTAAGATAAATGCTGAATTTCCATGTTATCATTACCAAATGAATGATCAGGTATGCATACAATGCCATTTTACTTGGTTGCTTTATATTAGGTACAATAATTCAGTGTTTTGTTTTGTTTTATCATCAAGAGCACCGTCACCGAAGTGTCCTGTTGTAGTCATAGTTGACGTTGTTTGTTCCCTACACAGACCCCATGGGCGACACCTACCCAGTGCCCCGTCCTCCTGAACAGAAGCCCCCCCAGCTGTCCGCCAGGGAGAGGAGGAGGCTGGCCAAGAACGCCGAATCGCACAATGTAATTTCAGAGATCAATCTATATTGGAAATGCAGAGAGAATCCATCATAATATCACAGTTCCTTTCAACTGGAGCGAGGTTCCGGGGAGACGGGTATAGAGCTTGATCATTTCGTATGAGAGGCTAACTCTCTCTGTGGTTTAGGACAGAGAGGGTCCCAGGGAGCCTACCAGAGTGCCAGATGACTACATCCTCCAATCAGAGTCAGCAGGGCAGGCCCAGGAGCGTGAGCACCACAGCTGGACCAGGAGACTGCTGGCTCTGAGGCGCCGTGGCAGGACACCAGGTGGGTTCACCGGAGCCATACGCATCATACTCGCACAAAGAAGAGTGGAGCAAAGTGGACTGTCATGTGCTTGGGTTTCCAACAGAGAGTTCATCATGACAATGTTGATTTTAAGTGTCCCAAGTGTCTTCTCTAGGAGAGCTGTCAGAGGATGATGATGATGAGGATGAAGAGTCGCCAGGGGTCTCCCCCCGTGGCCCAGACCACCACAGCTCTGCAGACACGGACGCCACCGATCCCTGGATGAGACCAGAGTCATCGGAAACATTGAAGCGCCTGATGACCGGTCCGTCCAGGAGGGAGAGGCTGCCCCCTCTCAAAGGCGTCCACACACAGGACTGGGATGGGCCCTCCACATACCACGGCTGAGGCCATGTTGGAGTCCTTTAGCTCATGGATACTTGAGGATGTCAGTGGATACCAAGTTTACAAACCAAACCATCTTGCTGTTGAGGGGGCCTGGTACATCCACATCAGCAGTACCTCCTGCCCCTGGATACAACAGCATCTGGGTTTGCTTCTATAGTTAGTTTTCGCCTTTATAAAAATGTACTTCTGTTTGTCATGTTCTACCTCAGAAAACCACTCTTGCTCAGTGGTTGGATTAAGTTGTTTTATTAGCTCGTATTCATTTGTTTTCTCTTTTTTTATGGAAATGATAAACCTTTTGCTTTTATTAACCTGAGATTAACAAACCCATGCTTGGAATCAGCGTGTCTGTGTACTCAAGAGACCACATCAGACATTGTGTGTCTGCTGCACTATTTGCTGTTGGTTTGCAGTGTCAAGGATTTTATCTGGTCCTTTTCTATAGTATTTATTGCATCTTGTGGCACTATATTTGTAATGTAAATTATGACAAATGAAAGTTGGTTTAAAGGAAAATTGTAATATGTACCATCATGTGTAAATGTATGTGAATGTTTAAATATTATAATAAATTATATTTTACATAGATGTGTATATGCAGTGTATTTTTTTTTGGAAGAGACTGGAATTTACAGTGCTTAATAAGTTACCACTCTGTTTGCATACCAATTAAAGAATTTAAAAAGCTTTGTTCATGACGATGTTCCAGATGAATGTTTGACAAAAGAAACAACCATATGCGAGTAGATGTTTTTCTCCAAGTTTATATTGTATAATGGAAAACAATGATACGTTTTAAAGGCTTTTATTAGCAAAAACATTATGCAACGAGTCCCTCCTTTTATATCCATCAGTCTGCTCTTATAATCCAATCAGAATGATAGTTATTTCACCTGATTAGCACTCCTGTGTGCTGATGATATGGTTAGTGAATGATATGAGCTGGTCATTTTGTGCCAGGGCCTAAAAACCTTTTGCCAAAAACCCTTTTATTTTAAATGCATCTTATCACTCTGCACAATAATCTAATAAACAAACCATAACAACCGAAGCAACAAAACTGATGTCACGGCCAACACTTACTAACCCATGATTGTACATTTTCTCAAACACATGAGACCTACATATCCAAAACATAAGCTAAATCAGACCTCTATCTAGCACAAACAGATCAACTAGCAAGAGGTGGTGATAGAATAGGGTTAACTATTCCAGTTATCTCTGTTGTCGGTTTGGGGTAAGTAGCCTACCCTACTTATAATTGTTTAGCAAGGTGTTAACCTGTGTCATATTTGTGTCCGCAAGTCTGAGTGAGTATGCTTGCACACAAGAAATTGTGCAATGATGGGAACACATGAGGGTCGTTTTTGTTGATACAGTTAGACACAGTCCAGTTACACACTTATTGTCCCATATGTTTGAGATGTTTCCCTGCTCCAGCACACCTGAATCAAATGACTAGTCGTTAATTTGTTAACCCTCTGCAGAGCTTGACGCATTCATTGGAATCAGGTGTGTTGAAGCAGTGAAACAGCCACAAACAGGAGAGTGCTCCCTGAGACCAGGCTTGAAGACCACTTGATTTTAACATTTCCAAAGTGAGTAGCCTACAACCAAACAATGCCCACTCAATGAAAATGAAATTTACCATATGAACTATTCTTTATTCACTTATGATAATATAGTAATCACAGATATGTACATCACAAAAGAAAAGTTCTACAGTAAGGGCTAACTGTACGAACACAGGAGTGACATCATATTAATTTCTATACTGAACAGTTGGACTATTGGGACCCTATATAAACCAATTACATAGATTGCATATCGGATTTCACACCAACACCTTCCCAGTGATCTTTGACTTAAAAAATATAAAGTAAAATAAAATTTATCAGAACATAACATTTCATTCACAAATAAATATCTTCATAGATCTTCACCTGGTTGACTTAGTTTGTGTATATGTAATTGCAGATACTGTATAAGGTAGGCTATAAGGATATACATTTATTTATTCTGTGGAGGGGAGCTACATAGATTTTTTCCAGCTTTGTAAAAGCTGTATCTGCCAGTTTTTAGGAACTCGTTTCATCACAAAACATTATTATTCATGCTGGAAACTCATTGAATGCCCATTTCGATGTTCAAAATGTCCAAGTCCACTACCTTTTGGCAAGAGCACAGCGAGTCTTGTCAATGAACAATGTCAACACCGAGTACGCCAAATAAATCATCACCATAGCCTCACACGTTCAGCCATGACACTACAAGAAAACACTAACAATGATGCAAGGTAACATTTATGTCTGAAATGTCTGAAAGAAACA
The DNA here is from genome assembly GCA_903064625.1 of Mallotus villosus. Lineage (NCBI taxonomy): Eukaryota > Metazoa > Chordata > Actinopteri > Osmeriformes > Salangidae > Mallotus > Mallotus villosus. Next base: position 225,248 of record CAEFZP010005902.1, on the reverse strand, counting down.
CTGAAAGTTTTGTGTAACACTTAGGAACGGTTAAATAGATCATAGCACTACAGGTTCTGATAAATTCTGTTGCAAAGCAACAAAATCAACACAATACACTTGGTGCAGAGAGGACAAGGTAACTTTTTACTCGTTTTCGTTTTTCTTCTGATCAAACGGAATCATATGTGGAGGTCAAAGCACTTCCAACAAAGCACACTCAAATGTTGCCTTCGCTTACAGATCAACAAACAAACAAACAAAGAAGTGTCTCAATTCATTAAGGAGGGTAGACCTTACTATTCGCATCATGCTCATGTTATTTTTCGTTATGCTTTGAGTAGGTACTAGTGTTTGTCCACAATTTAATTTCTGTTGATTTGTTGTTTCCTTTTATAGGGAGCCTTTGTATGCCTTGTGGACAAGGTCACAGACTTGTCAGCAGACAGTTATCCAGACGTTTGGAGGTTCCGGGTCTCTTGCCCTTCCATGGGCCTCAGCCGGTTAATCCAAACGCTGTGTGAAGTTTTCTGGGAAGAGTCCTTTATGGGCCTGAGCTCCAAGCTGTGACCATTCACTTTCCTTCATACCCGTCAGCCAACCAGCATCCTGGGAAACACACCACTAAATGGTTATTTGATAAACTGATGACGCCAGGAAGAATACCAGGATGTCACTTATTGCAATCTTGAGTGAGTAGAAATAATGTGGAACATTGAACATGTTTTTTTTATGCATGCTGATCTATCTAAGTACCTTAAAATATTACAATGTACATTCAAAATTGGGCCTAGTTTTCCAGCTTTTTAATTAATTTAGTTTTATGCGATTACTTGAGGCAAATTAACAGCAAGTAAAAACAATATATTAACTAACAGTATAACGCTTTATTTTCTACCCAGATTATTTACAGTTTCCGTACCTGATCTTCTGCAAGAGTTGTGGGGACGACTAGAACAATGTCACCTTTCTTCAAGTCAAGCTCATCTGAGTTTGCTGCCTCAAAATCATGCAGGGTCTCTACCTGCAGGACACCAAGATACCGACTTGTAAGTAAAAATGAGTGTGTCCAAGCATTGTGTGTCTGCATGTGTGTTTGTGTCTAAGACTGAATGTGTGTATTTGAGAGCAGTGTATTCGCATCTATGAAGGAAGGAGTTCTATGTGTGTGTGTAAGTAAGTAATGTTAAACAGGTGTGGGTATATTCCTGGCGAAAATCCATGTATCCTGGTATTTATATATGAGAAAGAGATTGAGGGTTAATGATTCAAAATCACAAGAAGGGCTGGGCTGACCTTATACATGAAGTTAAGGGGAGATCCACCAGAGGAACTGATGTCTTTGGCTGTTTGGGTATCAGGTGCCACTCCATTGTCACTGATAGTTGTTGGGGAGATGATGTCACCGTCACGGTCATCGTCACCCTCGTTGCTAGAGGCGGGTTCAATCACCACAGATGGGATGGGCATTTTCTCCTAAGGACGAAATAAATGTAATTAACCCACCCAATGACGCAGATCCACATTCTGACACTTCCATCCCATGTCCATATTCCATGCAGTCTGAGAAAATCATGTGACTTCAGCTTTGCCATTTCTGGTCTCTTGATCACATTTAAAATTATTCCATCCCTATCAAGTCAATGACTTCCGTGTCAGTCCTCAGCAATGGGCCTTGTATTTGTATTTATTTATTTGTAGACAGGTAATAAACCTGCTTGCGATGCATTCCACTTTTTCTCATATTGATGACCGCAGTATGTCCTTGCTTCCTTAATGACCATTGATTGTAAATTACAAAACAATTGGGATCTCCAAACAATCCGCTCATGGTCATGAAAGGGAGGATGACAAGGAAAGGTTGCTCATACCTCCTCCGGCCCCACCTCTGCAGGACCCTCAGGGGTGGCCACAGTAGCCTCCTTAGGTTTCTCATCCACTGGCTCAGCCACTACGGTCTAGAGATGTGGGAGTATAAGAACCAATGCTGGGACATGGCAGTCAACCAGGTCAAAGGTCATCTTGGTTCATTTAACAAGGACACTGTCGGTTTAGCACTGAGGCTAAAATGGGTTGGATCAGTTGAGGGGATTTGGTGGGGGTACAGTGAGACGACAGGAGGGTGGGATGGTTCAGTTTTTGTATTAAAACTGACCATGTGATAGGATTGGATGCGGGTTATTGTTTGGGGGTTATTGTTATGTATCCTGGTGTTTATACCCATGGATGGAGAATGGTACAATAATGGTTATTTTATTTTCATGACTAAATAGGAAAAAGGTTAGGTCTTCGTGTGCAGTTTCAGACAACTGAAACTGACCATCTATATAAAGGTTGGATGAGGGAGTGGCTTGGATGAGGGGATCACACATGGAGAGGAAAACCTTCAACTGGCATCTCTCTGGTTAACTCAAGGATGAATGCTAACATCACTGAATTTACATTACAAAGCTGTGGTCCTACATGCAATATAATAGATTATTTGTTGTGTATTACATTTTTACGTAAATAAAAAAGTAAATCATATTGTCTGTAATCAGAATGTTCAAAGTATTTAGCACAATTCATTGCGGTTGATTGAAGAGATAGGAAAGAGCCTTGAAACTCTCAAGTAATATGTTTGGGAGCAAAGCTAATGAATAATGGGTACACCCAACACCAAAGCAAGCAAGTATGATGACCAATGTGGAACAAGATGTACATACATAAACTAACAACATGATCAATGTAATTCAAAAGCACCTTGTTTGAAAATACATTTCAACCATTCTTACCCACTAGACATCAAATATATACATATATATCAAATATTACAGTATGAGCTAATACAAACCCATTCCCACACCATGCCAATTTCTGTTCATAAGTTTTTGAAAAATAAAATGTAAATTCCAAAATAAATGTTAGTTGGTAGAGAAGGTTATTTACAAGAGTATAAATAACAAAATAAGAGGCAAGGCTGTCAAAGTTAAATGTGTATTGTGCTTTAGTACTAAACTACGGTGGCCCTGAAGCGCAAAAACTCACCCCCTAATATGAGTGCATCCCCCAAATGAAAACACTCCCCTCAAATACGAGTCAACTCCCCCCAAATAGGATGACTTGTTCACCTCCCCCCAATACAAAGACACGCTCCTCCAAATGCAACAGTATGATGATTCAAGTACAATATTACTGACCTGAACAACAATCATAAGCCTTTATAATACTGTACGTGATGGACATAAATGGAATTAAAACAAATGTCCCGACACTTACTGTAGTTAGTTATGGCTTTGAGTTTTTACTGACCATGCCAGAAAAAACATTGGGCCAACTGTAATATTATTCTATTTATACAAGTTATACTGTAATTATACTAGTTATTAGACTCGTAGAAGGCTCATGATGTATATTGAAGATAAGTTGGATCAACTTATCATCAGATATTGCATCTGAAAGCTCTGAAAATAAAATGATGTTGTGCTTAGCTGCATGCAAATAGTTTGTCAATGAATACACAATGCAATGAGAGATTTTGTAAAATGTTGTTTTGCCTTTCTGCATCGTAGAAATATTTGTGTTTCTTCTTCAAAAAAGTCAGATACATTTGATTCTTTGAAAGTGCTTCTACATAGAAACAATTTACTCTATCCAAATACAGTACAGATGTCAGAAACGGAGATGTACTGGGCAAATTCTGTTGTGTATTGGTATTAAAATGAATTGGCGTCATGAGGTCAAACATAAGAGAATTCCATTAACGTTCAGTTACGTCCCCTGAGGAGATAATCTTTCATCAGCAAAAGTATTCTCAAGCTAGACATTCAAAACCAATAAGAAGAGTGTAAAATAAGTTACACTTAGTGACTAAACTATTCAACTAAAGAAATTCAGAATAAATTTAGCAATTTGTGGATCGACATATAGTTCTGGTAACAAGTGCTAGTTCAGCCCCTTTGTCTGTGATTGCAATTTATAGACTGTGTTTTGAAAGTACCACATTTCTAGAAAGGTCTCAATGACTGTTCTGTCCAATATGATGTTTAATCAGTAGAATTGATGAATAGGGAGCTGGAATAATTACCGGAGCGTCCTCCAGGGGTGCCTCCTTCCCTTCCTCCGGGGTGGAAACACATTCCTAAATACACAACATTCTTTTTGAGTATATGGCTTTCAAAACATAAACATTTTCAGACAATCCTATTTGTATCCAATTAACCAAAAGGCAAAACGATACATATGTATTTCACACTTTCCACTTCCACACTAGGTCTGAGCCTGGTCATGCAATATTTTCAATTGCAAATGCTGATATAAAAAACAACAACAAATAAAACAGTCATAACAAATGTTCATGAGTTCATATTTTTGTATTAGGTTTAAATAAGACTATTTTTGCTTGATGTACCAACTGTCTCTCAGTGGTGGTCCCAATAGAAAACTAATGTTGTACTCTCACTGGTTCTGAAGGCAAATGCATTGTTAGACTACCTTTCTGTTTCCTGTATAAAGTACAGCATGAATGCTCCGTGTCATTCAATTTAGCAGTAGGTTAAAATGTTGATATTCACCATAATCTGTTATTTATGAATTGTATGTCTGTAAGTTGTTGTTTAAGATGGTAAGTTGGAGATTTAAGATGAGAACATCGTTTTTAAATATATTCGATTTTACTAATACAAAACACTTCAATCAAGTCCAAAATAGTTTCTGAAGTTTCTTTCCACTAGAAGCATAAATCATATTTACCAGCGGTACTTCCTCAATAGGGGGTGGTGTTTCAGCCTCTTCAGCAGGGAGGACCTACACATAGAAAGGGGTTAGCTAAAACCTATTGCTTTCCTATAGAACGAAAGCTTGTAGTCAAACTGTTGATTTGCCATTTGTTAGTGGACTGTCAATATTTAGGGTTGTAAGGACTGGGATTCAAGATGCAATATAATGTGTTCACAGTCAAGACATTACAGTATGCCCAGATTTGTACACATTTATGCACTAACAAAAACTGTGACAGTAATATTATTTTAAACGGCAAGGAACCCCTACTTTCAGCAGGGAAACAATGACATTTGGTGTGTTGACATCAGCTACTTAAAGCTTTAAGAAAACAAAAACAGAAATCCTTTATAAAACTATTATTCATTGTAACAGTAGCAACTTCATTGTCTTTTACATTTTCCACAGGAAGTTTCTTAAAAATATTTTTAAAAAGTCCTGATACAGCATACCCCACCATCTAGTGCTGTACAGCACAATATACCTTTTGCTTGGACAGTTCAGATCATAGGATGGTCAAGTTTGCACTCAATGTTTGCCGAGGGCAACTTCATTAACACCCTGACAGGGATGGTGAAGCTGAGTCAGGCCAGTGTACGCTCATTTTTTTGTAGTAAATTAAAGTAAAGTAATCGAATCAAACCTAAAACATCCTTACACATGCCACCTGTTTAGGACACTAGTCCTGAAGTGACACATAACTGTTCTACATATACAAGTCATCTAAGTTTATAAATATCAATTTTCTGTACAATCAAGTTGTAAAGCCATACTGACAAAAACCAGGGGTACATGCCTTAAATGCTGACATTGGAGTAAAATATAGTTTCCATAAAATGCATGCATGTACAATCAGCTCACACCTACTCGGAGCCAAGTGTAGTAGATTGTGACAGCTGTTGCCACTACAACTGTTAGAATGTAACAACTTGTGTATTGCCAGCTGAATGTCAATAGTGGGGTTGAAGGCTCAAGCTACTGAATTAGGTAGACCCGACTTGCATGCAGTTTTGTCATTGACAGAACAGAACAGTACTGGGTTGATGTGGAAGGACAAAAGGGCAGATCTTAAACGTACCTCGGCTGGTTCAGCCCCCTCAGTGGCGGCAGGCTCATCAGGAGACTCAACAGAGGACTTAACCAAGAACGAGTTGAATAAAACGTTTTTTACTTATTATTCCAATGGTATGTATCAATAACAGCCAGGTATTTATAGAAAAGCGGTGGCCCTCATCTGTTTCGATCTAATGTGACCCATTGAAAATGTTTAAGCTAAGAACAGCCACCAAATCATTTGAAATCTGACGTCACAATTGAGATGAGGGGTTTCTTTACTTTTTATAAAGCTCTGCACTACTTTCTGAGGGAAATTGAACATATCACTTTGGGTACTAACAACAATAAACAGTAAAAAAGTTTACAAGAATAGATTGATGTGACAAAAATGGGCTTCTAAGAAACAATAACAAAAGATTAATGATGAATAAACTGAGGTGATGAAGGTAATGATGACAACAACAATGCTGCTGATGAGGATGATGATGATGCTGTTGTTGATGAGGATGATGAGGATGATGAGGATAATGATGATGCTAATAAGAATGGTGATGATGAAGTGGTGAGGATGGTGATGATGAAGTGGTGAGGATGATGCTGATGCTAATAAGAATGGTGATGATGAGGGTGGTGAGGATAATGATGCTGATGCTGATGAGGATGGTGATGATGAGGTGGTGAGGATGATGTTGATGCTGATGAGGATGGTGATGGTGAGGATAATGATGATGCTGCTGTTGATGAGGATGATGAAGATAATGATGATGTTGCTGATTGTGACGATGAGAACCGCATTGCTAATCATGGCTTTTGTAAAGCCAATGATGATGAGCATGCTTTGCTACAGAGAGACTACAAACTCTCACTTACAGCAGGCGTCTTCTCTTTAGGGGCGGTGGAACTCTTGGTTTCCTCAGCCTTCTCGGTAGAGGAAGCAGGCTCCTGGCCCTCAGCTGTCTCAGGCCCTGCCTCTGGGGCTTCCTCAGGTCTGGCCTCTGGGGCTGCCTCAGGCCTTGCCTCTGGGGCTGCCTCAGGCCCTGCTTCTGGGACTGCCTCTGGGGCTACCTCTGGGGCTGCCTCTGGGGCTGCCTCTGGGGCTGCCTCTGGGGCTGCCTCTGGGGCTGCCTCTGGGACTACCTCTGGGGCTGCCTCTGTGACTGCCTCAGGGACTGCCTCTGCGACTGCCTCAGGGACTGCCTCTGCGACTGCCTCAGGCTCTGCCTCGCAGGCAGCTGCACCCTCTGCTGCCTCAGTGGCCACAGCGGTTATAGAGTCCACATCAGCCTCAGTGACAGCGGTGGCAGGGACACCAGTGGAGTCCTTCTTTTAGCATACACAGGCAAGGAAAAAGCTTATCAACATTTCGTGCTTTAATAATAATAACCATCCCTTTTAACATGCTTGTTTTCAATTGACAAATGTATAAACTTTATGACCATTTCTATTTTCTACACACTTTGAATTGTTGTGTATAGAGTTTAGGGATGAAGGCGGGCTAGCAGTGTTAGACCACGCTGGCAGAATGTGCATATACCATATGCATAAACCCTCATAGTGGGCAAGCATACAGCAGAATAAGCCTGCCTTGAAAAGAAGCTGAGCTTTTACGTTTTGGGGATGCCCCCTATTTAGTGCATGTTTTGTGTATTGCTGGAAAATAAAACATGTTCTCAGTCGATCAGCATCAAAAAAGTTTAAACAAAATGCATACATTGCATATCTATTCAAAAATAAAAGCCGTAATAAAGGAAATGGGACCCCCCTCTCAACATGAGTACAAGTATGTAATCCGTACATCATTTTTGGGACATAGAGAAAATAAATCACAAAAGAAAATGACAAAGTATAAAATACAAAGGGATTCAACACTGTTAACACACTAAAAACGAGTCTTGCAAGTGTATTGCAAATGTATTTGTAATCTGTTATTAAAACCGTAAGACGTGTTGAGACTTTAAACTCACCATTTTATCAAAATCAGCAAAGAATGCTGGGGCACTGGAATCCTGATTATAAATAGAAAGAGAGAGACAGGAAGAAATGGAGTTTAAAACATTATTTAGTTAATTTTTAGAAATGAGCGTAACTAGATTCAGGGAAAATGTGACTAGGGACTAGTACATACTGTTCATCTACTAATTCAATATGGACTGTGATATGTTAGGGTTTTAGGTTGATCTTTATCACTTATGCACAGACACTCCATAGCTTCAAATTATAATATTTTTGAATTAAGAAATGGATTTGATCCATCATAAATAAATTAAACTAAATGTGTGACATTCTTCTGGTATCAATACGAGACAGAGTACAGTAGTTGGAGATTATCTTGGAAATATCCTCAGCTCTCAAGTACCTACATTTACCCACTATATTTCTGCTTCACCACGCCTCAATAACGGGCATTGGTTATAATTAGTTTTATAAGTCTTTCTATGACTACAGGAAATTAAGTAAAGTACTGTGTTAAGGTAATTACCTGTGAAAATCCATTAAATGCATTGTTGGTCACCTAAATCAAATCAAATCATAGACATATTTAGCACTCAGTTAGTTTTCAAAAAGATTGTACTGAAATGTGTTTCAAACTGCGTAGAACCAGATGGAATGGCATTTACAAATGTGATAGTGTGGAACTGACAAGCAGACAAAGCAAGCAAGAGAGAGAGAGAGGAGAAGAAGGGCTGGGGTTCTGTTGTGCTGCAGGATCCAGGTGGGGGTGCAGGACAGCTTTTTAACATCTCTACTACATGTTTTTGGTCTATCTCTGGGCAGGAAAAAAGGAAAGGGGGTTTCTGTTTCATCTGGTCTACTCTTCTCTACTCTATGTAGAGGGAGGGAGGAAGTAGGTACCTCTTCCTTCTCTGTGTCTATCTCTTGATACAACTTTCCGTATCTCCGGTTTGCCACCTCGTCTTCAGACAGGTCCGAATTCTCGAGCTCTTTGTGAACTCTGGGGGTGCTTACTTCCTTCGCTGCTCCTTCGCTGCCTCCTGCACCAGGAAAGGCAAGAAAACCGCGCTGTCCATCTGAGAAGAATCCACTGCTGTCGCTAACTTCCTGCCAGGTGCCGGTGTTATTGGTGGCACCTTCTGTTCCTGCTGAAGGTGTATTGCCAAAAGGGTCTGTTGCCCAACTTGTCCCACCTTCTGTGGTAGTTTCTGCAAAGGGATCTGTAGCAAAATCACCTGCTACCCCACTTCCCTCCTGAGTATTAGTAAAAGGGTCTGACTCAAACCCACCTCCTCCTTGAGTTGCTGCAAAAGGATCTGACTCAAACCCACCACCCCCTTGAGTTTCTGCAAAGGGATCTGACTCAAACCCACCTCCTCCTTGAGTTTCTGCAAAGGGATCTGACTCAAACCCACCTCCCCCTTGAGTTTCTGCAAAGGGATCTGACTCAAACCCACCTCCCCCTTGAGTTTCTGCAAAAGGATCTACTTCAAACCCACCTCCCCCCACACTGTCTGCAAAGGGATCTACCTCAAACCCACCGCCCCCTTGAGTTTCTGCAAAAGGATCTGATTCAAATCCACTCATCCCATCCTTTCCAAGAGTTTCTGTGGAGGAATTTGGTTCAAATCCACCTCCACCATGGGTCTCCAACCCCTCCAACCCTCCAGAGGTATTGAAAAAAGAGTCAGATGAAAGTCCTATTACTTTTTCTCTGGACAAGCTATCTTCTACGGGCACTCCGGTGTGTTCAAATGGGTCTTTGTCTACACTGAACAGGTTGGTGCTGTTAACAGATTCAGCTGCACTCTGGGAGTGTTTTGGTACACTTGTTATTTCTGTTTCTGCTGGCTGTATTGAGACTTGCTCTGTTGTTTGGGCCCAGTCCGGTGCAAAGGCATCATTGCCAAATTGGCTTTCCTGAGCATGCTCGTTCCGGTCAGCGTCAGTCAGATCACCTGAAGCCCAATCAGCAAAACCTCCTTGGGCAGAGGTACTGTCCTGATCTGCCAAGGCATCAGCGGGTGCAGGTTCATCGTCAGGGCTGGCCCATCCATCACCATGGCCTGTTCCATCTCCCCACTCCTGCGCTGTCTCATATTCAGAGCCTGAACCATCTAGGTCTGCCAGGCCAGATAGCCCCCTCTCTGGTGTGGAGCCATCTCTTCCTCCCTGTATCAGGTACAAGCCGTGCTCACTGCCCTCTGTGGTATCTTCAATCTCCTGGTCATGCTCGTTGGTGATGCGAAGCCCCGGCGTGGATTTGCGGCGATCCCCCCAGCCTCCCTCTTCCGCCCCTGTATCAGCCCAGCCTGCTTCTAAACCTGCCTCCCATCCCCCTGGCCCTACCTCTGATGGCCTCTGTCCTGATTCCTGCAAGGCCTGGCCACCCTCCTCTGCAGATAAATCACAGTTGGGTTTAGGTTGGGGGTTTGGGTCCCAGCCGCTAACCTCATCTCCAGATGCTGCCTCGCTCTCCTGTGGCTGTGCTGCTACTGCTGCCTCCCCTGTGTCCCCGCCCCAGCCGTCTGCCTGGTGCCAGCTCTGGGCCCCAGCCTGGGCCTCTTCTTGCCCTGCAGTAGGAGCTTCAGGGGCTGCAGCTTCAGCAGCCGCAGGAGCAGAGTCTCCGTTCTCTGGAGTGGGGCCAAAGTCAGCGGCCCAGTCTGCAACAAAGCCAGAGTCTCCACCCTGCTCAGGGAATGCGGGGAACCCAGGGTTAAAGTCAGTAGTGCTTGAGGGATCACTACCACCGCCCCTCTCCTCAGCACCCACAGTACTCACAGACCCAGAGTCCGGCTGGAAAGCCAGTGGATGGAAATTAGGTAAAAAAAAGAAATGGAAAGAGTGTTTATCGTGAAAGAACAGAAAGAGGGACAGAGGTGCATAGAGTGATCAAGTGATACAGTGTTCTGACTGAATGATGGAGTGGTCTGTGGAGTGTACAAAACAGATCTGGATTGTGATACAAAAAGAGCATGACAAACATTTATATGTTGTGTGATAACATTGAATCATTAAGACATTAAGGTTTAACACCTGTATTAACATTATCTCAACAACATCAACCAAAACCATTTTCTAATATACTCTTGTTGATTGTGATTGACAAAAGTAACTTTACACAACTTAAAACTTGGCATTGACTTATTACTTACAGGTTGTGCAGGTTCAACATTTGCCTAGAAAAAAAAACACAGCCTCAAATAAGATTAATCAACTTGACAATAAACACCTGAAAAAAGATTATAAGCAATTATTAAACCTTTGTAAGAAAAGACCATCAAACCAGTCAGGACTGGACTCTAAATGCCTTAGTGAAATGTATATTACTCATTATCTATCTATGTGAAGAACAAAAGTTATGCATACAGATTATTTTCGTACTTACCGTCCACATGTCCCAGGGTAATGCCTGTGAGAGAGAACCACAAGATTAGACTACAACAAAATATTTAAAGTACATAATAGAACCATAGCAAATCTGCAGGTCTTGGCATACAAGTCGCGCTCACTGCATGTTAAATAAATGGTTTTAATTGAAATAATGTGACCATGATCAATGGCTGTTATTAACAAATATATGTTGCAGTTTGGCTATTATCTTAGATAGTATTTTCCCGACCTGTCCCCCTGGTGACGCAGGCTGCCCCATCGGAGTGCTTGGGGTGAAGGCATCAAAGTCCATATCCATGAGAGACTCGCCTGGTCTCTCGTTGGGCTGCAAACATATTATGATTTGAGAAGAAGATCAGTGTTGAGACAACAATTCTCCAAATACACTCATGTAAAAATCGATGTGCTTCATAAATAGTGATCTTCTCTAAGTGATGACATGTTATGGAAGGTATGTTTTAGGTTATTGACCGATGTTGACGGGAGTTCCAAAATGTGTGTATTCCGGTTGTGTTTGTGTCAAGATACGGCAGTGAATGTCTGCAGTTGGTGACTGCCGCTATAGCTAGTGAGTGAGTTACAGCTAGTGAATGAGTTAAAGCTAGTGAGTCTATAGCTAGTGAATGAGTTAAAGCTAGTGAGTCTACAGCTAGTGAATGAGTTAAAGCTAGTGAGTCTATAGCTAGTGAATGAGTTAAAGCTAGTGAGTCTATAGCTAGTGAATGAGTTCAAGCTAGTGAGTCTATAGCTAGTGAATGAGTTAAAGCTTGTGAGGCTCTGAGGATTGACTCAGACCATTGATTGCGACATTGCAGGCGCTGGTAGGAATTCGTCGCCAAACAGGTTGATGATCTGCTCCTGGTGCAGCTCCTTGGTGGGAGTGGCCTTTGGTGGTGGGGGGTACCGGTGGCCCCTTTCTCATCTGAGGAGGTGGGGGGAGAAAGGGAAATATTCAGTTGGTGGTGGATGCAGTATATTGTTGGGTTGAAAACACCCCCCAATGGCTGATGTCACTACATCAGGACTGAGAAATGTTGTGTTCCATTTCTGATGGTAGAACACAACGCTGAAACAATTTGATTATGAGAAGGATTAGGCGGGGGGATGAACTGAGGTCAAAGGTTAGGATGGATTTGAACATAAATTGGAGGCTGACAACACGATTTTCTCATAATCCCAGAAACAATATAACATGTGCACTGGGTAGACAAAACTTACAGACAGACATAAAGTATTGGTAAACTTGAGGAGGGAGTGGGAGGGTGCAATTTTTCTGACGAGGAGGGAACACCATTGCTCAGGCCTGTAGTCCTTGATGTTCATAATGGACTACAGTTAACAACATATATTCATATGTATGTTAAATGAGCATTTTACACACTTTACTATGAAAACTACTGTCCTTCGGTTGTTTCTGTAAACGCATTCCCGGAGGTATGACCATACCGTAGTGATACAGCTGTCTACCATACCCCACAATGCAGTTAGGAAACAACTAGGGATGGGTATGTACAAATTGTTAGCAACCTATGCTAACATCTAATCAAGTTTCTAAAAGCAGAATGTAACATGGTTACTTACCATGGCACAACACAAGTAATGTGAAAGAAGGGAAAGATAAAGCCATATCATGTCAACAGGAATTCAAACTAAAATGGCTCTAACTAAAATTTATAATATCTGTATCATATTGTGATAAGGAATATACAGTATATTGAAAGAAAGTAAGATTGACATTTAGATTGGTCTTGTATACAGTAGATGGAAAAGTATTTTAAGAAGGTGACATGAAGAAACCAAACACTGGGCTTTTTGTGCTGGTGGGGTCATTAGTAAAACATTTCTGGGAGAGAACAGGGATTCTACAAGAGTAGAAGGCAGTGCTAAACCAATTCAGAGAAAAGGGGCAGTCAAACATACACGATCCATCCCAGAAGAAAATGCAGGACTCTATCACTCAATTTTTTCTTTATCCCAATTTGAAAGCTGATGTCAGCTCATACAAAAACCTTTGAGACAGGATATGACATAGGAGCCATTTCTACTTGGGTGAATAGACCATTATTATATAATAAAATAATGACATGAATAGACCATTATTACATTACATTATTACATCAATAACTTCTATCTCACTATTTTCAGAACTAAACTCAAAATACCGATTCACATTTAAAACACGATGTTGTGTAGTTGCTTACCAAAAGGAACATTTTGGAAAATACAAATAAAAAGACAAAATTCCAGAATTAAGGTTTAGAAAGTGTCCCTTTTTAGCGAAGATGTAACTGAAGATTCATATAAATTGACAGATGCATGGATGCTATAAATGATCTAAAAGTTCCTGAAAAAACCTACACAAGTCTCAAGTATTAAATGGTTCTGTATATTTTTCCAACCGAGCAACATACCACTGTCTGTAAAGTTCAATGTTTTATGAATCAATGAAACCTAAAGTATGACTAAGCTCCATGAACGTCTGCTCTCCTGACCTGGTCCTTACTTCATACGGCCGACTGTGAAGTTACTTTGGATACTGGGTTTAACAATGGAATATGTTGAGTGTACCTGTGATGGTGATTTGGGCCTTGGTGGACCAGGAGAAACAGGCCTTAGAGAGTGGTTCGGACTTGCTACTGGGCTGTCAGGTGGACTATCATCACTTGGGGGTGATGGAGTCCTTGCGAGACGCAAAGGTCCCGAATCACTGTAGAAAAGAGTATATTGATTAAAGCTTCACAAATAGTCATGACAATATATATATTTTTATATATATTGGATATTACACCTATTGGAGACATAAACACAATGTACAAGTTTCAATTTACAGGTTGACCTGTGTTGTACCATTACCAAAACAGAAATATTTTTTCCATGAGGAATATGCAACAAAAATACATCTTTAGCAAAACATCTATTAAAATCTAATCTAGTCAAATCTATTATATAACTACTAGAATTGACTAAAACTCTACATCTAAAATAGCTGCCAAACCTAACATTGCGTTACATTCCAAATCTCAACCCTTCCACCCCACATACTAATGAATAGTCATTCTACCTAATTGGATTAGTGTAAGCAACATTGATGTCCGGTAGTGTCCATCATATAAAACGTACACCAATCAAATTAAATGCATACAAATTGTCAATAAAAGCACTTTGTGAGGAAAGGAGTCGAGAATTGGAACAAACCATGTGTCTATGAACCCAAAAGTCTGGCTATCCACTTACCGATGCCCTCTATCAATACAGGCAAATGCACAGAAAAGAGAGCCATACAGGTCAAAAGAAAAACATTAAGGCTCACATATGACACACTGAGACAAACTATTATACTTAACTTTCAATAAATTAATGAAAAAGAAAGGTTGCTTGCAAGCATAAATTAACAAGGAACAAAGGGATAACTGAGCTCACCTTGGAGCTCCCTGAATGGTGAACATTTTGTCAGAATGCTGCTCTCCAAGTTTGGTCATCACTTCATACAGGTGTTTGCAGAGCTAAACAACATGGGATGGCAACATAGGATGAACAAATTAGGGGATACTGAGGAGTACTATAACCAAAAACATTCCACATGATGTTTACATTCCACAGAGAGACTCAACATGAGCATAACCCAAATAGCCTAATATACTGTATAACTTACTAAGGAGATTTAACATGAGCACCCATCACATAACCCAAATAGCCTAATATACTGTATAACTTACTAAGGAGATTTCCCGATGGAATTTGGCCTCAATGTGTGTCACACTCTTGAACGTGTTCACATAGAATCCAACTCGGCTGAAAGACGACAAAAGGAAAGAGCAAAGACAAGTTACTTGTTTTACTTGATCTATTCCACAACTTCACATTTCCAATTATATTTAACATAGCTAATGATGAATGCTTACAGGAAAAACTGTATATTTTAATATGACAAAAGTACAGCTGTATTTCAAAAATATTGAGATAAAATAATACAAATATCTTAATGCTAAAATGACAACCCCCCAAAGAATACTGTATATTTAAGCAATTGTTCATGACATGCCGACAATGAATCAATCAGATTGATTTGATTTGTGTGCTGGAGGCCATACCCATTTTTGTAATACATATAGTATATCATAGAGAACATGACCTTTTTAAATCAAGAACACAGAAGCCGGTATCATTGACTCAAATGTCTTAAACCGAAATTCAGTATGGTCAGCATGTTGATTTTCTGCTAAAGGACGTCTGACATTATAACAATGACATGCCTATATATAAACCACTACTGCTTGGCCCATCTATGAGCAGAGCAGTGCTAGTGGGCATAACAGGGAGAGGAGGCCTCTAATTGGACGGATTACATAATGGAGGCTGCAAGCCTTCCTCTCCAGTGAACAGCTAGTGTGGCTTTCTGCTGTGAACATGGCAGAGGAACACACGCATGCAGATAGCTGTATCACGCTTTGTTCAACATCACAGGAATATTCTCCTCCTATGGCTTGTGAGAAATGGTTATCACATGTCTCACACACCACACATGGAATGATGTACAGTATAAGTACTTCTTTCCTTTCTGTCTATACATCATCATCATATTGTCAAAGCAAGAAATCTTATTAGCTGTCCCTACTCCAAGCTGATACCACAAACAGCTTTGGACTACACTTTACTCTTCATTACTCTACTGAAATTGTATTGAATAAGTCTTCTATATACAGTAGTATCCTATACTATAGGTACAGTTAGCTATAGTGTACCTACCACAAGCTCTGTGATGTTTTGTCATCTCGCACCATTGACAACATTCTGTCAGTAAATTAAGTATAAAGCTTAAAGCCACTGAAAAATGTTTGATTGAAAATGTAAGACTTAAATGGAACAAAGTATATTGAATGTAATCATCTTTTTCCTTCTATGTCTGTTATTTCCCCCAGCTTGTCCCAATTTCAAATCATCACTTCTATCCCGACCAGTGGCAGAGCTTGCCTCTCAAACATATGGGACAATTAAGAGAATTAAGTTAGAAATATCTAACTTGAAATATCTAACACTGAAAAGCATAGAACTTCACTGCAGAACTACCTATGTTAACCAGCAACATATGATATGCTAAAGCAATGCGATTCAGAAGCTCCACTCCAGAGAAGTCATGAAGGAAGTAATATACATGCAAGTACCACTGTATAAACCATGTGTCACTGGCAGCTTACCCTTCCCAAAGAGAGGGCAGCTCGTCCTGTAAACCGACATTTAGCTCATCAAACACCTTTTGGGCCTTTTTCAACTCATCTTCTGCCTGAAAATTAAAAATATATGAAAAATAAGAACATATGCTGGTGGTATTGAGAGAGAAAAAACCTTTGACAATTTGTATATTTACAAATGTGTAGGCTTACAATTGCAATTTAATTGTATTGCATTACATGTATTAAGCATGTATGTACCACACCATACCTTCACGATCTTCCGGTCATTTCTCATGGTTGATGCCTGAAGGGTCTCTAGATGGTGCCGCGCACTGTCAAAGTCAATCAGCTTTCTGCTTCTTTTTGCAACACGGATCTAATAGTAAAAATATTACATGGGTCATCAAATAAAATTACCACTCAATACTTAACAATACATTAACAAGCTTTTTTCTTAGAGGATTCTAATTCTAGATACCTGAATTTCCCTCACGGGATTAATAAAGTATTAATCTATCTATCTATCTATCTATCATAAGCATTTGTTCTCTCCACATGTTGGCAGTTTGCAGTAGATATTTTAATAGCTAATTCACTCCTTTCCTAAATGATTGTGCTCTCTCTCATCCTCATATAAAATGTCTAACTAAGGAGTAACATTTCAACATTCATAAATTTGCACATGAAAATGCATGAACAGCACGCACAGCCTATGTGTTTACATACCAATGTCAACCAAGTTCACACGGGGGAACATTCAGCACATATATACCTTAAGATCAGGGAACTGTTGGAGGTAGTTGTCCAATGTGATAATTGTCGAGTCCACTAGCTTTTGATGAAAGTCCTCCCACAAGGCATCACAGTCCTAAAAGAAAAGTCACATTCTAAACAAAACAAGGTACATTTGAGGGAGAAAGGAAAGGGCCTATAGCCCAACAGCAAATATGCATACAACTGTGTGTGTGTGTGTGTGTGTGTGTGTGTGTGTGTCTTTTTTTTCTCATTTTATTCGTTTTAGCTGTCTGAAGACTAAAGTGGATGTAAGATGTATAGGCTATAAGGGAACCCTTTGCAACAACATGTATTTCTGAGTCTAAATCAACAATAACATGATAATTCCCATGTTACATGGAAATCCCAGGTTGTCAATAACAGAGGCTTGCCACAGATTATTGGTCTACAGCTTTCATAGCCAGCAATGAGAGTTAAATAGTTTGAATGTCTGTCAGCAAAGTTGCGGGTTAACTGTAGCATGGCTATTTATCATACATACTTCATATAATCTCGACTAATAGAATATTTTTTCTGGATCTGTTTCTGATGCTCCTCTGTCATACACATTACAGTTAAGTTGATGCCGTAGGGATATGGTATACTCTAACAAACAGCAGTCGCACAACTAAAGGGGCATCACTTTGGTTTCAAGCGCAGCATTGGATCTGTCATTCACAGCTGATGTATATCAGCAAGGTAGCCTGATTAGTGTACTCAGAAATCATGTAGATTAAACATGGCTACAGTATATATGGTTGCACAACAGTAAGTTCACTGTCTGAAAGTGCAACACACCGTTTGAGTAATGTACTGCTGTCTCAAAGATGCACCCTTGTGGTTGACAAATCCTGTTGCAACATTGTTGGTGAAAATACTAGGTCACTTCCCCACCATTGTGCACTGTTGAAAGAATGGCATGAAGGCTCCTGGTATGTAATTTAATGGCAATTTGGGCATTCTGCAGTTCATCTTTATTGTTTCCATAGTTTTACAGCAAAAAGCCACAAAACAAGATCTAGCAAGCTGCTGACAGTTCCCATTTCTATTGTGGTGTTTCTACAACTTTGAAAATCAAATCAATTGTATAGACTTTTTTACAAGCAATGTCGCATAGGGCTTCACATATGCCAGTAGAACTGCCCCTAAACCAACCTGAATACAATACAGCACTCCTCAGGCAGGAGCTGCTGCTGCTGTAAAGGGAGTTAAGTCTCTCATAATAGTAAAGTGGACTGTAAATGCTTTTAGAATGCTGGCTGGATAGAAAATGTGATGGATGTTATTTTGTCCCTGTGTGTTTTATAGTAGCTTGTGTTTATGCTGGCCAGGTTGATAAATTAAATGTGTTTCAATAAAAACACATTGTGGTGGGAGAATACTGGACATAAGAAACTCACCTTCCCGATGGTCATGACATCTTCCTTCCCATGCCAATCTGGCTCGTAGACTTCGTGTAGTGACTCTGTCAAGTTTATTGAAGCCTGTTGCATTGCTATGGGACACAATAACTATTAGGGATACATTCAAGCAAATGTCAATTGCAATGAATAATAATACGAATAAGAAGCACTAGGACTCAGGTTGAATTAAATGTCATATTCAGATTTGTTATATTTCATTCTCGCAGCATAGTTCATGTTAACTTTGCTCTTAATGACAAGCCCATGTTACCAAGTTGAACTATGGCTCAGACCAGAGGCTCTAGCTGTCTGGTGTCCACAAGTAATCTGTTCTCTTAACAGGATGGGTGAGGCATTTTGTCCACAGTCTCAGCCAAGAGACTTGAGTGCTCCCTGGCAGTTAATGCAGCCCCCCCACTGTCCTGTCGTCTTGACAACACTCAACCCCGAAATAACGGGGAGAAGTGTTGCAATAAGACTTAGCACCTCCTGAAAACTTCTTTGGCTCTTCTGCCCATTCAGAGATGACTTTGTATAGACCCGAATGTGAAAGGTTGCTTGGAAATGTAACCATTCAGTCTGACAACCAAACTCAACCTGAAGCCCTGTGCCTTTTTTTGCACCTTATTCAGGAGCTGTTCTCCCTCTACACACTCTACAGTCGCCATTAAACATGACACAGCCCAAAGCTGGGCATTGTTCGAAAAGGAGAGGAAACCTTTAGGTGCATAGGTGGAGCTGGCCTTTGTGTGAGACAAGAGGACCCTAGTCGACAACTGGGCGAGGAACACCCGCAGAGATCAATGCTGTTGATTGCTGCTGCTGTCTAAACCACCAGGATGATCATCAGCCAGTTGATCAGTTTCCCTGGGGCAGTTCTCCCTGGGAGAAATGAACCATGTAAACGGTGGATCCTCGATGGTAGAAGCGAACCGGATGGGTCGTCACACTGTTTCAGAGCCTGCTGGGCTCGCAGAAATCCAGTCTATGGGTGTCCGCATGCAGCGATTGTGTTAATTACACTTATTGATTTGTTTTGGGGAGGGAGCACAGACATGTTAAGTGGTGTCAGTGCAGCTTGTAAACTGGTGGTAGGCGTGGGGACTTTCTCCAAGGTTCTTTAGATCTAGCTCCAGTCTTGTCATTTTTGGGGTGATAGAATGACGGACTACGTAGGATCTCATGCATAGAAGAACGTTCTCAGGCTGTGCTGGCTAGGCAACAAGTCTGTGCTGTCCTACACCACTAGAAGCACAGTAAGGATGGAACAGTATTTAATCAAAATGTTGATTAAATCCTCTGATGATACTCACCTTTCACAGCTGTCAAGTACGCCCTCATTTCCCTCTGCAGTCGGGAGCCCTCTGACTGTGGGGAGATCAAAGAATCACATTTACAAATTAGATTCTCAAACACAGATTTGTTGATTTGTTGACGGTTGACAACTAGTCAAATGTGTATTTCATGTGTACCAAATAATACTTAATAATAATAATACCAAGCGCAAGTCCCTCATTAGTCCTTTCCATTGGCGTTAACATAAACAACGACATTGTCTACAAAACTACCTTTTAAATAGCATTAGTTATACCTCTACTGAAAGATGCTTGTATCTATATAGTGACTGAGTAATACAAATCTCACCCTAAGGCTGCATGCCCACTTATAAGCATTACTTTGTTACATTACCTCTTGTCTCTTGAAGTTCTGGACACATTGTTCAAACTGTTCATCTTTTGTCTCGTCCGCTTTACCCAATTTCTGCAGCACCTATAATTATAAAGAAACCATTTGTTAATTGATGTCAGGTAATCACAAGGTTAAGTGTACCATATTTCGAAGGGAAATGTCACACCTATTTGTCCTGTTTTACTACAGTTCTACCATTGTGGTGGTCAATGTCAGCAAAGGCTGTCAGATATTTGTGGGACACCGTACTCTCTCATTCTGAATTGGCCAATTACATGATCAACTGCTAAGTGCAGAAGCAGCACCTGTATGAGGTTAAATCCATCAAAACGAACACTTGCTATAGTCTAATAAACAGTAGCTAGCCTGAGAATGTCTGTTTACCAAATCATTTACATTTAGTCATTTGGCAGACGCAAATCATTGTTATCGGCAACTGCATATAGTACATAGCTGGTAGCTTTTATTGGTGAGCTAGTCCCACACAGTTTGGATGACTGATTACATATCATTGCACATAATATTATAAAAGCATACTTTGTAATGAAGATATCTCAAAAAATGTATATGAGTGGCGTTATTATCTGTCTTAACAAAAGTTCACTATCACAGCAAGATCATTTAAGATAATTCACAGATTTAGGAAAACACCTACTTGTTCAAATGATTTCTTATTATTCCTTGTGTACCTGCCTATAGTGACGAGATGCCCCTAACAGCATAATTCTCAGCACAAAGGGGTGAGGCTGGACAATAGCAACCTCACCCTACCTGGCTCTCATCTAAAGGATGAGTGGGAGGTCCGGTTAGATTTCAACAAGTGAGAGAACAGCTCAGTAGCTTGTATAAAAGTTGCCCCCAGATATACTGTAGGTCTATACCTAAGGGTCAGAAGGCTGAGCGGTTCGGGAATTGGGCTATTAATCAGAAGGTTGACGTTGTGTCCTTGGGCAAGGCACTTCACCTTACTTGCCTCGGGGGGAACGTCCCTGTACTTACTGTAAGTCGCTCGGGATAAGACTGTCTGCAAAATGACTAAATGTAAATGTCATGTATACTGCACCCTGTCTAGACTATTTGGTACTCAAAATGCCATCTACTTAATGCTGTACAGAACTCCCGTGAGTTTGGATGTATGTTCCCGTTAACAATTAAATCTACTGTATTCTTCGTGCTGTGTTTGAAACTTTCAATGACGGACCTAATGGTCATGCATTTCTTATTTCAAGGCAACATTTTGTCATTCATTTTGAGCTACCCAAGCTTTTCGAAGGTGTCCATCATTACCATGGCTCTCTAAACCTTCCATCTTCAGTGGGAGAACCCTGGTCTAGGGCTGGTAGTATTGATGCAAACTCCAGGTACATGATTCAGCTCTTAAGACACCTATGGACCAACACTTTTCTCAATCCATCAGCAACCCGTTCAAAAGTCCAGATTTAAATTCAAATCCACAGCTCAGACCCAACCCAATAACTGCAGGGGGATAACAATAGTTGCAACAGAACATTTGTTGGTTGACAGTGGTATTGACGGTTTTCCATGAATTACTGTATCATTCACTTAATCTGATAGACTTTAGAATAGGCTTTGCCCACAAGCCTTTATTTAAACATAGGGTTGGAGTTAGCAGATTTTTGGTACTATGTTATAGCACCTTAGAAAGTTTACAATGATGCAACCATTATGTAGCCTAAGTATGAAATATGATTACTTCAATGTACATGTTAAACTTCACAAGGACTGAAAATGACAGGTCTGTGTCAGAAAACCTCTAAATGATTCATCTTAATATGTATTGCAAAGTAACTTAAAAAGGTTACTTCAGACAGTACTTTACCCAGGTATATTTGGACTGTGTCATGCACAAAGCTGGAGTGAGATGAGAGACCACCCTCTCCCTTGTAGACTAAATGACATGACAAGGAAGCCTCGACAGGGGAGCGGGGGAAACACGGCCAGCAGGATCCAGCCCCTGGGGCTCAGTGGCAGGCACTTGCTGACTAGAACATCCTCCCCCTCCCCTGCGTTCCTCCTCCCCATGTGTCATGTCCCCCTCCCCTGCGTTCCTCCTCCCCATGTGTCATGTTCCCCTCCCCCAGCTTAAGAGATCACAGATTCTGACGGCAGGTTTGCAGTTGTTTTACAGCAAGGCATGTAAAAGAAAAAAACAGTTGACTTAACTTAATCTGAATAACATATTTCCCATAAATGATGACTATTGATAAATAAAATGTGTTATAGGTATGTTTTAAAAAGAAACTGTTAGAGTTTGCAGTAACAGACTACACTTCAAGTTCTAAAGTGTCTGAATGCCACCAGTATTTTAGCTCAAGGACATTCTGAAGAGCCATGCCAGTGATGCGGGTAGCATATTTGTAAAAAACGAAACAAATGGAGGTACATTTTGGCTCACTGTATTATTGACCAGTTTTGCCAGTTTTTAGAGCGCTGTAAACAGCAACATCACAGACGGCAACTTGTTTGCAATATACAAAATACAAACCAAGATGCTGGACCTGGTTTACCTCTAGGTGTTGAAAGAGAGAGAGCAGTAGGCTTCATTACTAGACACATGAGATAGATATTTCCAAAACAATCCTGCAGGTGTTGAAAGCACTAAAACTGGACCCCACTCTTTGCATGGGTTTCAGTTGTGATGGTACACAGATGTTTGGTGTTTGAGGACACCAGGACCCTTTTTAAGAAATCACCAATACCAAGGCAATAAATCCCTTTGATATGGACGTTCAGAACACTATAATTACCAATTGAAAGCCAAGGCCTGCACCCCTTCTTTAGAAAGGTGTTTAATTTATTCCCACAATTGTCCCTGTACAAAACCATTACAGGGTTTACCATACGAACTTTAACCATCAATGTATTTGAACAGCAACCAAGCACACACGTTCTATAATAACAACCATACTTGTTTACTGGTTAAAATGCAGTTTTCAACTCACGTGGGTAGGTTAAGGTAAAGATTAGGCATTACATCTGAGGTTTTGGGATTAGGGTAAAGGTTATGTTTACAACAAATAGTGCTAGCTGGGATAAAACAAGACACTTTGGGTCCGATTACACACATCGTAGTGCATAGACTAGCATAATGGAGTGTTTCCTACGTAATGTTCATTGCAGAACATTGCATGTACATTTGCATGTTTGGTAAACTCTTAACAGCATAACAGAAGTTTGTGTAAT
The DNA here is from genome assembly GCA_903064625.1 of Mallotus villosus. Taxonomy (NCBI): domain Eukaryota; kingdom Metazoa; phylum Chordata; class Actinopteri; order Osmeriformes; family Salangidae; genus Mallotus; species Mallotus villosus. The sequence goes on along the minus strand of CAEFZP010005902.1, from coordinate 201,868 downwards.
GCACAACTAAAAATAGAGGACTAGCTGATCTCGAAATATAAGTGGGTGGCAGCAAAAATGCAGTCAGTTCTGTAGAATGTCCTCTTTAAACTCACCCGTTTCCTATTTTACAGAATAATGTGGAATAATTTTCAGTTAACATCAGGTTTGTTAGTTTTTTCAACATCCAGTTGAAGTGAGTCACAACACAAACTCTATTACTATAACCTGTAATAGTCCTCAAAGTTCTCTTTTCACCTTAGACAAAACAACCCGTGAGGAAATGCAATCCAGCAGTGATGGATAGCCTTATCTAATATTAATTCCTTGGCTAAGCCAGGTACACACTAGAGCAGCACAGTCCACTTGGACCCAGATACTATCTACAGTAAAGCCACTGCAGCAATGCTACCAAAAACATAGCTTAAAGACAATGCTATCCTTAGAGGGGATCCATTAGCTAATCGCAACTAGACAGCATAGGCTACATTGTGTGTGTAAAGCTAAATATCTTCCCCAGATGTGGGTGTGGACAGGACTCAAGTAGACTGTGACGCCTCAGTTGCTCCTTTGACAAACTGTTAATTATGCATAGTGCATTGCACAGTGCAGGATTTCAACAGCGCACACTGCGGTTAGTACTAACACACTACATCCAATACAAAAATGAGTCTCTGCCATTTAAAGCAATGTTTTGTACATGCACAGTATATACGAGGACAGAACTGAAGATGAAGAAAATTGTTCATATTAAGTATATCAAATTGGAAAATCATACAAAAGTAGAGCTTAAAGTTTAAGGAAAGCTTTACAGTTAGTTTACTGAATGCTGAAGTATGATAAGAACTACAGGTATGTGATGAAACCCTGGAATCTTTATTTGAGGTCAAGGTACTCATACAATAACTATACACTAAGACTGCTTCTACTCTGAGTCATTGCCCATTCACTCAGTTTGGTCAAAAACGACATTTCTTAAATATATACATTTGAATATCTATATGGTTTTGGGATAAAGGACACTACGTTTTTAGCGTTACACTCTTAATCTGCATCCTGCTATCATTCAACCTTCCTCTACATCATACTGTACCTGTGGAACTGGGTCAGAACCTACTAAAGCAGAGAACGTAAAATAAGTCTGATGATGTTGGATTGATGATTTGAAGAGAGATGCCATTTGCTAAACATTTGCTGAAGCTAATTTTCACCATAAAATCCAAATTCATGGTTGAATGTCTCCTAGCTATATTGAAATGGAGGACATCAAGTACATAATCAATAAAATCCACCAATGACATTTTGTGATTAAAGAAACGCGCCGCCACCTGCACATTGTGAGGAATATCTAACAACCTATATTTCAATATCTAAAATAAGTAATTGTTCCCTTCCAGTGTAAATTGAGGGGCTGATTCCTGATGTCTCTCTTGTCCTCAACAGATGGTGCATGTGTGTACCAGTCAGTGTTCAGAGTGAATGGTTAACGTCTCACAGATAAGGCTAAAAGTTCAGCTAAATATAATGACACTATTACATTTACACAACATACGCAGACAGGGAGAGACTGCACATGGTATTAGCACAGAAGCATTGGGTTTCAGCACCATGGACAGCACACTAGTTCTCATGCCTACATGACTCTGGGTCATCCAGCTTTTGTGAAATCACTCTTTGGGGATGGCAGGAAGAATGAAACTGAAACGTGTAGGTATAAAGAACATGGTAACATCTAAGACTAAGAACAAAGTCTGGAACATATGTTTCCAGTGTGTAAAACAAATTTGAGCTATTGTGGTCCACAGTGGAACCAATGCCATTCAAATTAGGTGTGTAACTCATCAGTGCAACACTAGCCTATAGCCTATAGTGGATCCGTTTGGCACTAGGGGATATTAAAAGAAATACAATCCTCTTACTCTGGCTAGCAGTGTGTGTGTTGTTGTGTGTGCGTGATTCAAAGGGAACTTAGGGGGAATGCTCTGTTCTGTTTATAGGTTCAAAGGGCACTCCGCTTCATTTAGCCATTAAACAATGTAAGATAAATCATAAGGAGGTTAAACAATATATGTTTAAATAATGTGGCTTGTATTAGTTACATGTTATGCCATCCATAATTTAGCCTAAATACTGTAGGCTATGTGCCTGTAAGCTTTTAGTACACTAATGGCTCCTACTTTTTAGCACATGTCCAGTAGGCTACAACAGAGCTGAATTGCAAACCAAAAGACAGCAACTTGGGCCAAACAAAAAACAAAGATTTTTTGATCAAAACGAATTAGCATACAGTATGTGACTTATGGCCTACTGTAAGTATGCTTCCATCTGCGGTGAACCCCTGCTCTTGCCTTTTCTCATTTATTTGCTTTCAAGTCAACCAATACGAACAATTAAGGCCCTACAATTAAGGCCCTACAAATAACACGTTTTAAATAGCAAGGATTGACAGATGTATTATCTCTACAACAGTAGCCTACAGAACCGCAACCCCAAGCGTAATACGCCACAGCCACGAAAACAAGTCGTTGAGCTCTAGTAAGGACACCCCCGCTATCGTAAATGCTGCAGAGAGGAGGGCATCCCCCATCTCCCCTTCCCTTGACCTTGCAGAAAAAAACACTTATTTAACCCAACATGTAAATTAATGGTATCTATTTATCCCTGGATGAAGTGGAAAAGCCAAGAAAATAAAAGACTAGGAGCAATGAGTCGAAATGGTAGAATCACCATAGACACCGCCCGCACAGAATGCATAAATTCGACGTGCAGCCTAGCCTTGGATAGGCTATGACATTTTGTTGCACATGCGACATTATCCGAAGATGTATTTAATTATTTGTTAAACAAGCATCAGTGTCAAAAATTCATGATGGATAGACAACATATAGTCGTTTTGCTGAGAAATCAGGAATACTCGCTTTGAAATGGTAGTAGGAGATATGGTTTCATTTGCGACATTATAACAACCAGCAGATGCAAGCAAAATCGTGATGAATATAGGGGAAATCCTCATAAAGGTCAAAAGTAAGATACATATTTTGCAGTGCACTTAAGTCTTACACCGATTACAGTTTTCTACATCTATCCCACACCTGCCAGCAACCCATATACCCAGAACATCCTGTGGACAGCTCCTCGAGGATAAACGGTTCAGTGCGCTTCAAAAACGACAAGAAAATCAAAACCCATTAAAACATCGTATGGGTGAGTCATATGTTAACGGTTTTACCTTTTCCTGCGCCCGACTTAGCCGTTTTTGGACGTTTTTTGCAAAAATTCCCGTCTTAATTTCGGCCATGGCTGCTGGTACTGAAATGGGATCAGCGACGCTTTAGCACCCAGGCGAGATAAATAATGACGGACAGAAAGAGGGGGGAGGATACATTCTTAAAGCTACAGCCTACATATTCACTGTAGGGCTACAAATGTATTTTTACCTAAATAAATGATATATTAATTGTTATTTATTTATAAACTAATGTAGACACTAATGATATAGATGAAAGGGTCATATAGCACATTAATAAAGGGAACTGAACAAATAAATAACAGCTTTGTAGCTCGTAAATATTTTAAGTGACGACTGTGAATGTTGCTCTCTTATTTTCAACTTCGTGCAATTAGTAACACTTCTTGGGCCAAACTAAAATTAACCTCCTAGTTTGTGACCCATAATTACTGTGTCTTTTAATGTAAGTGGCATTAAGTGGCTAAGTTCTACTACATCAAAACATTGCGCCACATAAGCCATTTGCAGGCTTTGCAACACAAGTTTCTTGTGGAAATGCAAGAGGCCACAGAAAGCTTGAATTCTCAAACTATTTTCAAGGTCATGAGAACAATATTATATTTCTCTTCACAACCACAATGATATTCTACGGTAGTTCCACAGGAATCCCTGTTTTAAATTTGAAGTAAGCAAACCATCTATAATTGTTAACTATTGAAACAGGGAAAAGGCGTTTGAGACCTGATGGCAATGGAACCACATTAGTCCACTGGGTGGCGTAATCAGGGAGCTAAAATGTAGGAAATAGTTACAAATTGTTGGAACACACAATGTTATAGATCATGTCCTCATATTCATGGGTTCATGGGATTCAAGAGCCAGTACCACAGAGGTCACCATTTCTGTTTCATTTCTGTTTCATTTCTGTTTCCCAAAAAACAAAAATGTGTGACCCCACCGTAACTGCTTCCCAAAGGAATTAAAACTTCGAAAGGTGGTTTGGGTAAGGGTTAGTTATGTCATGCCTTCACACTAATCTGGACCCATGTTTTCTGATTTTGATTCATCACAGAGCCAGTACAACAGAGGTCACCATTTCTGATGGCCGTCAGAATGTGTGACCCAAAAAACAAAATGTGTGACCCCATTGTAACTTTTTCCCAAAGGAGTTAAAACTTTGAAAGATGGTTTGGGGTAGTTATGTCATCCCTTCACACTAATCTGGACCCATGTTTTCTGATTTAAATTCATCACAGAGCCAGTACCACAGAGGTCACCATTTCTGACGGCCGTCAGAATGTGTGACCAAAAAACTAAAATGTGTGACCCCACCGGACAGTACCATCCATTCTCACTGAGGAGACCCGAGGAGAGTTTCGAATTTGTCCTCAGGATGACGGCCGCAACAAAAAAAGTCACGTGACTGAAACCCATGAATTGGCAATTTGTTTAAAATATATTTTAAAAATTACATAAAGAAAGTAATGTAAAGCTAATGGTAGTAACTACTTTACGTAAATGTACATCAGGCAAATCTCTAGCTTAATCAAATGTTTCATTACATTTGCTGTCGAAAGAGGTATCAGATGTGTACAGGGATTAAAAAAGGGTTTCCTCGCCATTTAAAGGTGTCGCAAAGGGGCTTGGGCTTTGGGGGCTTGACTGGTTATCAACTTTAAATAGATTCTTTATATATACTGAGAAGACTTGTTATTAATGTTGAATAAATACAAATGTATTATATAATTCAGGGATCTACAGTATCAGGTTATGCTGTTACTTAGTTACTAAAATATTATATAATGAGTAATACGTCTTATTGTTTCTACAGCTTGAAAGTGATATACCAGGAGACCATCTGTTGTGGTGTTTAAAAAAAGGAAGAAAGAACGAAAAGAAAGGAAGGAAAAAAAGTGTGCCTTTTTATTTACAGGGCTTTAAGCGAGAACCAAATTCCAAACAGATAAACACTTAAACAGTGAAACCTCCTAAAAGGCAAGAAAAAGCACACGTAAATGGTACATCTCAATAAACACTAAATATACATGATTTTGACTCAGCAGCTATACAATCAGAGTGGTCAAACAGGAAGAAGTATTACGGCTTCACAACATAGCTTCACAAATCACCCTGTAGTCCATATTGTCTCAAAGTTCAGGAGAGGAGAGTATGTTTTGTATCACATACTGTAACCCAATCACAAGCCTTTGTATTTGACATATACAACAGTTTGAGACACAAGGAGGAGCCCTATTTTCAGGCTCTGCCTCTTAAACCCAGCTGGGCTAATTCAACTGTGTAATCATTCTTTCTGCAGCAGCAGGGATACAGAGTCTTGCTACTTGCCACAGGTTTACGCATGGTTCCCCTTCATAAGGAGAGCGCCTGAGTTGTGTCTGTGTCCGACATGACCGAGGAACGCATGGGTCCTCCTTTTTTAATGAGCTTGGTGGGCCAGCAGCAGCAATATGACCGGAGAAGTTTGATCACGTCCCTGCGGAACCGTACCCCAACAAAGGCATACAAGAATGGGTTAAGGCAAGCATGGGTGTATGCTAGGCTCTTCATAATTTGGCCCGCCATGTCAAATTGCTTTGCTGCCTCACAGTTGGTCATGGTGATGTTGGTCGCTTGAGTGGCTTCCACCACTAGCACGCTGTTGTAAGGCAGCTGGGAGAGGATAAACACAGCCACCACCACAAAGATGACACGTAAGGCTTTGTGTTTCTGGAAGCTTCTGGTTTTAAGCAGAGTGCGGATGATCTGGGCGTAACAAAGGATCATGATCAGGAAAGGCAGGCAGAATCCCATGCAGATCTGCAGCACCAGAACCATGATCTTGGTCTGGTTGCCTTTGTTGTCTTCATAAACCAATGTGCAGTAATGGCTGCCGTCCTGAGGTTTGGAAGTTGCAAAGATAAACTCGGGAATGGCCAATGCCACAGCCAACAGCCATACAAAGGCGCACACCATCTTGCCGTACTTAAGCCGCTCCGACTTAGAGTTCTGTGCCCAGGTGGGCAGGACAATGACCACGTAACGGTCAATGCTGATGCAGGTGAGCAGGAACATGCTGCTGAATAAGTTGATCTTGTAGAATGCAGAGGTGACTTTGCAGAGGCCAGCCCCGAAGCCCCAGCCCTGGGTGGCCTCTGAGGCCCAGAAAGGCAGAGTCCCCAGGAAAAGGAGGTCGGCCACTGCCAGATTAAGAAGGTACATATCCGTCATAGTCTTGAGACGCTGACGAAAATGGAGGTAGATCCAGATCACTGCCAGGTTGCCCAGTCCGCCCAGGATGACAATGGTCCAGTAGAGGGGGGGCTCGTAATACACACGGAACTCCCTTACAGAAGATTTGTCGCACATGAAGTCATCATAATCATCTTCTGATGGGGTGGTGGGGTCGTAGTAATTCTGTGATTCAAGACAAAAAGAGGGTGGATATTACCAGTTTGCTGGTTTACGTAATTTAATATTTGCTTAGTTAATGTGCCTGGTATTACATGAAAAAAGTAGTATTTAATACATCTAATAGAAAACAATGTATGGGGTAGTTTAATAAAGCAGTATTGAAAGATAATTATGAAGTGCCTATATTGACACTCACATGACACAAACATACAGTACAAATATTATGAATAGTGGATGTAAATACCTCCATATCTGCTGTTGGAGTGCCCATACTAGAAGTTGTCACTGCAAAAAAGGGAAGAACATTTCAAATTTTGTACCATTTTTATGATAGGTTGTGTTTTTTGAAGGACAATGCATCGGAAACAAGCATGTAAATACAAACAAAAGTAGTTTAACATTTTTTTCTGGAAAAAATTGGTTTCAAAAGGAAAAAACAGTCAAAGTCAAGGCAACCGGATACTTACTGCTTTTGTGAGCAAAATTGAAAGAGTAAATATGAAGAGCTTTTCCGTTGCCTCTTGATCACCTTGTTGTTGTCTGGCTACTGTCAGTCTTTGCACAAGCTTTTGAAGGCTTCAGAAAAAACCACAGTGACGTAAATCAACAGTCAAAGCAGAAACAGTGCGAAGTTTCAGAAACTAGTTTCCTTTTTTTCTCTGAAGCTTGCAAAGTAGATGCCTATTTGAATTGAATGAGTTATTACTCATCAGGGTGCTTTAATGATTTTTAGCAAGACTGGGCTCAAACTTCAAACTGAACTTCTTTGTTCCCACTATGAATCTCATGGAGTCAGCTAAGAACAGGGTTTTACCAGGTAGTCTAGCGTTTTCATGTCAGCTAACTGAACTTTAATGTCCGACAGGTTGCCATATTAGGTTACATACTGTGCATGCATTACGTCTCTTCTAGACAAATGTGTATGTAGTACATGTTTCTGTATTATATGCATGTCTGTGGCACGTGCAAGCACTACAACATAAACACATAGGCTCCTCCCACCTAGACACATGTGAGCCATGAAATTAAGAGATGTTGCATCAGCCAGTTTCACAAGTTTTCCTACTCACTATGTGCATGCAAAAGAAAACATATTAGAAAGTGCAGTTTGCCCGACCAGCCAGACTCTGGCTAGCCTGCTGGTGCTTCTGGCCCTGTTTGCAGATGCAACAGGCTAGAAGCTTGTAGCTCTAACAAAGCTAGCAGCGACAGATGACAAACTGCATAGCTGATATCATCTTAAAATCATATTAGGGCATCTCTGTGCTTGCCTTAACTCGTCTTTAATCTCCTGGAGAAGAATGTATACAGTATTTTCTTGTCTCAGGGCATATTTTAGATTTCCCAAACGTAATTGAACCTTGTCCTTCTGGTAATAAGATACAGTTAGGCATTTTTTTCTGAAATAAGATGCAGAGTTTGGTGTACACTGTGGCAAGTGGTATTGTTTAGAACAGCTGAAATGGTTCTATTTATTTTCATTTGATTCTTTCTCACTTTCCCTTTGTGTTCTTTATGGAACATTGCACAGATGTTTTTTCCAGACAGAAGGTCTGTGGTTTTTCATGCTACTGTTCTCTGTACTGTAACCCACAATGGGGTTCTCTTCTCAAGGACAAAAAGTTTAACTCTAATTGGTACTACATAAAGGGACAATAATACATGTAATAATAACTATACAGAAACGATACAGAAAACGGTTCTCTCTCTCTGTGAAGGCTATGGTTGTGAAAGTTGACACCTTTTTTTATGTGACAAGAGACAAAAAAAGGCGGAAGACCATCAGACACAAAAACAACTTGTCACGCCATCTGCATCTGTCTCTCAGGAAGTTGTGTAAAGCTCATGTGAAAACACATTTTGCAACATTTAAAATCGGTTCTCATTGTGAAGCTCATGTGAAAACAAATTTAGTAACATTCAAAATCAGTTGTCATTGTATGTTTCGCTTTGGATTAAAGCGTCAGCTAAATGTAAATGTAAATAAATGTATGTTAGCCACATGGATTAGGATGTAGTGTATATTAAATAAATTGCTGGCTTTATTTATTACCGTTAATTGTTTTGCTAAAACAACAAGATCAGAATTTCAAAAAGGTCTATAGGTCTTAAAAATATGTGTCTTATCTAACCAACTACCAGTCCACGATATGGTTAGGTGTTTGGAGGTCAAAGTCACAGAATGTACTTTCATGTACTTTAATATAACCAACCAGGCACTGTGTGGTCAAAAGTGTGGTTGGCAGCGTGTAGCGCGTGCTGGCACGAGAACCTGCACATGTTCTTTCTTAAAAGGTCAACATTTGTACTATCACAATACTCTAAGTCATTTTAACATAAAGTAAAAGCAAACACATTAAAAACATTAGCAGTATCACAAATATCCAAAACATGAAACACAAAACCACTGCGCTATACTTTCACTGCACTTTCAGCATATTTTAGTGTCTGTACATTTACAGTATGTTATGTCTGCATATATAATCTTATATAGGTTATTTATATAGAAACATTCAACAACATATTTTGTTGAAGTTGATTCCGGCTCTGATTTGATGCAAGATAAACAGATAGGAAATCTTGTGTTTTATACATTGGTCATGTTATCAGTTAGCAACAGATGTGTCAAGAGGTTTGCGTGACAGATTTTTTTTCGTGCAGTTAAGGGGGGGGATGGGAATAGATGTGGAAAAAAGAACTCACTTTGTCTGTCTATGCTGTTGAACATTGTGCGGTGTACCTTTCATGAGCCATTGCATGAGAAGCTCAAACCACAAAAACAACCCTGTTAGAGATGGAACAAACTTCCTTTGTTTACTTCCTGAACTACAAATATGTTTTACTCTTAAGGTTTCTAATATTACTAATCCTATTCCTTAGCTACATAATACTAAAATAATCTAGAATTAAATTACCAATTAATAACAACATACCATGTATCTTTAGTGGTTCATAAGTAAGTAATTTTCATCTATTCAAGTAAAACAATAGCATCAAAAATAACCAAATCTCATTATCATTTGTTGGCTAATTAAGTCAAGAAAATCATTTAAAGGTTCATGATACGTTTTTATTTGGTACAGGAGCTTGTCATACAAAAAGCTGATGGGTTAGGCTGAAGGAATACCTAGCCTCCAGGGAACCCAGAGAAGATCAGTTGGATTCTGATTCATCCGCTGATTCAGAAATAGCTGATGTCTCCGAATGTTCTAAAGTTTTACAGAGGACAAAAAGAAATAACACATTAGAAGTTAGGTTTGATACATGAGTGAAATCACTTTTAGCTTGGAATCTGTAATGAGCTTATGTGTCTTCGGTACTGTTCTAACCTTATGCTGACAACAAGGTTATTTTGATACTGAAGCACATTTACAGTCTGTTAAGACAGAGCTTAACAAGCTGAACAAATCGCCTCTAAATATGGACAATTATGAACAATTACAAACGGAAGGTCTAACCTGTAATGATCTCTTTGACCTGGATACTCCCACCTGCAGCTAAAGAGAAATAAAAGAGAGATGTACAAAATGAGAGAGAGACCGAGAAAAGCTAGTGCTCTTTAGTTTTGCGTCAAATATGTGTATCAATTTGTGTGTTGGGTAGAATGATTATCCGGAGGTGAGTTCCTGAGTCTGCAATGAGCATGTTAAGCGGTCTTCAATGAGCATGTTAAGAAGAGCAATGGAATTTTTTTTCAGACCAGTTCTAGTGTGAACTTGCCTTTAAGGGCCTATCTAGGCCCACTGTGCTCAGGGGAAGGGGATAAAGGGGAGCCCTGGGGGGTACTGGAGTGCAAAGCGTCCCGGCCTGCAGAGATGGGAATGTGCAGGTGAATGACGGTTCCATCCACCCCCCCCAGGGCTTTTGACTTGACAGTGTATCAAGAAGGATTGATTCAAGCTTCTGGCAGTTTCCTTGTGGAATATAATATCTCTACATGATATTTGGATCTAACTTGCAAACATCCTCCCATAGGTTTAAGGGGAGATGGCTTCAGTAACCGTTTCTGATTTGCTCTTCACAGACCTTTGAAGCATGTTTAGAATAGTATCTCCCAGTGAGAGAATAAATGGACAAACTACATCCTTTTGTTTTAGAAAGTTCACAAAAAATAGGAGAACAGCAAAGCTATGTTTGCATGCTTTTCCAATAGAAAAAAGATCAGGCTTCAGTGCACAGTGTAATCACTTCAGTTATTCAAAGTGTATTTCCTAGTCCAGAAGGTTCTTGACTGATTGATCTTAGAGGGGTTGACCTTTTATGGGATGGACAAAGGGGTGGAGGATATAGCACAGTGTACAGAGCACTAGAGTGTAGATCAAGTTATAGATTCAATCCCCCCCTTGTACTGTACTTCACCCTGCTCTACCCTACAGCATTAACGGGTAATTACACCTAATTTAAGAAACCCTGATAACTTGAAGGTTGTGGCAGTTACTATGTGGCTTTACTTTTCAACTGCTCCCTTTGCTCAGCAGACAAATTCCAAAATAAAACAATGAGTAGGGTAATGGTTGAATTGATCCTACCTGAGAAAGTGTAAGAGCTTTCTGTGAAGGCAGTGTCAGGCATTCTGGGGAGGGGAGGATTATTAAATTAAATTGGCATCTAGCAACATAATAAGCCATGCTATGCATGTAATCTCTAGCTCTACAGCTAATAGAATTTTGCAGTGAAATAATAATGCTATTGGTTCCACTTACTTGAGGTCATCTCCTTCAAGCAGCTTTCTGTATGTAGAGATCTCCACATCGAGAGCCAGCTTGACATCCAGAAGCTCTTGGTAAGCCAAGATCTGCTTGTGGAGGTCTGATTTACCCACTTCAATGGCTGATGTTAGGCTGACAATTTGAGCCTGGTACTCAGACATGCCCATGCTAGACTGAGCATGGGCCTCCCCTAAGCTCTGCTCTAGGGACATATTCTGATGACAGGGATGGGGAAGAGAGAGGAACAAGTGGAGGATTGTGAGACCCAAGCAAGAAAACAAAGATTCTTGGTTGAACTACTGTATTTTGGGGGTGGATACACATTTAAAGACCAAATTATGAATGGGCAGGGTTGAACAATTATCTTGGGTTGTAACCTACACTATTCTACCATTCAGTATTTAAACATATTTGAAGAATAGGAGCCACCATTTACTTCACCTTAAATGGTACCATATGGTACCTCTTGAAAACTGAAAATGAACATAAAGTTTACACTCCTCGTGTGGAAGAACAACTTTGTAGCAGCCTTGCCATCTAGGATGATAGGTACTTTCAAATCATTCACCACTTCCGTTTTAGTTGGTTGGTGACTTCCTGTTGTGATTTTTTTAAATGTATAAGTTAACTGATAAGATGGGCTGCGCTGGAAATTGGGGTCAAAGCAGTTAATTCCTGTAACTGCTTAACTTTGAGATGTGATGTTGAACAGTTGTCAAAGGCCTTGCTAACAAATCTGTTCACACGATTTGTTTCTGAAATGATAAGACAGTGGATTTGGCTCCATGTAACAGCTCTTTAGCACTGATTTAAAAACACTAACATGAATGAATTAAGTGGCAGGATCACAGAGTTCAAATCTTTTCTCAAATCATGCTTTTATTGATACTTGTCTGCCGTCATTAATGTCAAAACAGCATGATAGTACTTGTGTACTATTAGTGATGTCAAAATGTCATGGTCTTGCTTTTTTGTTAAATAAGTATGTTGTTAAAACAGCAACATGGTAATGTAATCTGTTTAGTATGAATGGACCTGGCATGGACCCTTTGCAAATATAATATCAAATATAAGTCTGGTTATTTATGTAAATATGAAAGAATGAAATGGAAGGTTTACTCACAGCAGAAACCAGGCCTTGAAGTTCTAAACTAATAGCCTGCAATTCTTTCCTGGACCCAGAGATCTCCAGTTTAGTGGAAGAGATGGCCTCAGAACTCTTGGCGTTAACAGCATGCATCTCATCCATCTGTAATGTGTCAGTATAACAGTGTTTGATATAATGATCATTCAACAGTACAGAACATTTACAGTGTGGTCTTAATGTTTCATGGAATTATAATTATTAATTAATTATAAGTGAAAGGACTTTGAGACATTCATTTCAAATGCCTGTGTCGTGTCAAATCTATAATGATCTACAGAGCATTGTGAATGGTGAGTGAAGTTCACCAGACTTGACTAGAAGGAAAGAGGCTGCTCAGTACTCGTGTCCACGCCATACCTTCAGCTTGTAGTAGGCGTCGGCTTCCTCCCGATGTTGATGCACAGACTTCTCATACTCCATCCTTATCTTGTTGAGAGCAGAGGAGATGTCGAAGGACTTCCCTGTGTCCACCTCAATCATGGACACAGACTTCTCCATGGCTGTGGTCCCCAGTTTGGACTGTAGTGTGGACAGTTCCTGTGTTGACACAGGTAGTCGATATGAATAGAATATGGACAATGACAGTCTTTAGATGAGGTTAGGTGATGCTATTATCCACTTCAGCTTGAAGTATTTTTAACTTGAAATCATACATGTTTCATGTTGATTCTTTAAATCCCACTTTATTTTACCTCATTAAAGAGGTAGTGGCCACATTGTGGCTGATACACTGAGAACCTGTTCTGAACAACAGTGACATCTGGCGTATGTGTACAAGTTCCTGCATGCATTTGGCTTTAATACCGAGACAAGCAGATCCTTCCCCAAACCTTTACTTGTAGTTACAAAGGAGTAAATAATAATAATAACAAATTATACTAAAACCTGGTGTGGTGCCACATTCATTTATCACTTATGTGTTTTATCATAGGCCCACTTTAAATATATACAGTTTAACAAACCTTGCATCTAACCTCCTCACGGTCATATATGGGGTGCATTTAGCTGTCAGTACCTCATCCTGTGTCTTGGTGACAACCTCGAGGTCGTTCTTCAAGCTGCTGTACTTGGCATCCAAATCAATACGTAGGTCTGATGCTACCTCTACGTCCTTAAGAAGCAATAGCAGCATAAGCATTCAAGCATCATGCCTAATCATTTACATTCAGATGTATTGAATTATTAACGATATTTTCTTTGCAATCTAATGGTTCCAGATTTTACCTTCTTCATGGCAGCAATGTCCGATTCAAGCTGGAATTTCACACCTTGTTCGAAGTCAAATCTGCAAATGTCGGTAAACATTCTATATTTCTGTATATATTTTTGTAATTGTGTACATTTTGGGCCGACTTGTTTACTGTACAACCTGTATGCCTGTGTACAGATCAACCTGCAATACTGCGGTTAACTAGTTGAGAGATTATGAATTTAAAGAATGCATTCCCTGGTGTGTTTTTATGCATAACATTACATGAGTGCAATAGCTACATTTCACATTGTCTGCAGCATGGCACTGACATGTACACTTACTTGGCTTTGAGCTCATGGGCTGTTCCACGGACGTTGTCCAGCTCAATCTCCAGTTTGACGGTGTCGAGGGTGAGGCCCTCTAGGGTGGTGCGGTACTCGCTGAGTTGTGCCTCGCACTCTGTCGTGGAGATGGAGGCCTCCGTCCCCATGTCAGTCCCCCCGTTCAGTTGGGACAGCCTGGCTTCCAAATAAGTGTTCTCTTGCTGGAGGGCCTTCACTTTGGCCATGTAGGAGGAGAAGCGCTCGTTCAGCCCAGATAAGGTGTGCTTCTCAGCTGCCCGGGTCAGCACAGGGGCAAAGGTGGGGCCCAAAGCAGGCCCCATGGCCAGTGCGGAACCAGCGCCGATTCCTCCTGATGCCATAGTGCGGCCCATGGCAAAAGCGGCTCCACCACCACCGGCTCCACCACCACCGCTCCACCACCACCGGCTCCACCACCACCACCACCACCACCCCAAATCCTAGCCCGCCCCCAGATCCCATACCCAGGCCAAACCCTGACCCCATCCCACCTCCCAGTCCCATCCCAGCTCCCAGTCCCATCCCAGCTCCCATCCCAGCTCCCAGTCCCATCCCAGCTCCCATCCCAGCTCCCAGTCCCATTCCAAGTCCTCCTCCCAGGCCTAATCCCATGCCAAAGCCTCCTGCTCCTCCACCTCCTCCCAAACCCAACCCCAGCCTAGCCCCACTGCCTCCCAGTCTACTAGAGAGCCCACCACCACTCGACATTCTTAAGGAGTAAGACATGTTGTGAGAAGCTAAAGACTACAGTAGCACAAGAATCTGATAAAGAAATCCAGTGAGAGCTGGAATGCAGAAGTCAACTAACACGTCTGGGGTTTTATAGAGCAGAGCAAGAAGAGAGTAAGACAGAAAGTGGGAGGAGAGTAAAGGAATGGGGTTGACGCCACTATTTGCTGTCAAGAGTGTTTTTGCACCACTCTGCCTGACAGCTATTGAGATTTACTGTGCATCCATCAAGGTCATACAAGGTTCTGCATCTGTTAAGTCATCACATAAGATTAGTTGTACCTCTTTTTAGTTTACTCTAACAGTAGCCGTAAGAGCTAAGAGATCTTAAGAGCAAGGGAAAAGTAGTTTCTCAATAAAGTAAGCTCTAAGTTTATTATATATTTTACAAAAAACTAAGATACAGAATAAGGATAGTACAAAAGAAAGGTGCTCTCCTACAAACTGTACTTACATGTGTTTCTTGTTGCTTAACTGATGTTGGTTTTCAAAATGTCATTGCAGATCAAATACATTACATTACTCAACAGGTAAATGAGTTAATGCAAGTGTTGTTGTGTGAGTTGATTTCAGTTCTGTGCAGTATTTTAACTCAGTGCTAGTTGTCAGAGTAACTGAACGTCTTAGATTAAACTGATACTACAGCAGATGTTCAGTGGAGTAATTGGCACGCTATCGGGGCCTTATGTTTGATGCTTATAAAAGCTAGAATTCACAAAAAGCCTTGCCTGGTCTTGAAGGCATCCAGCTGCTGAATATGACAGGTAATAGATAATAACCTAACCACTAATAAAGCAGGGAGTCTGCCTCTCCTAGACAGGTGCTTGAATGTAAAGGGGCAGGATGACATACTTATTTATCTAATAGCAGAGACCACTTTTGATACTACAACATTAACGTTCAAATGTATAATCTATTAGCAGAAGCAATCTTTGATTCGCCTTGATGTAAAGTCAGGTCAGACCTTGCTTATATTTATGAAGATAACATCTAAGATAATAAGCACCATTTCTGAATCGGGATAAATGTACGGATAAAAACACAATCATATCGTTGTCAACTGATCTCAAAGAAGGCGTGGTAAAAAGAGAAGCATGTCTCGAGTCACCCTTGAAGAAGGTCATAAACGTATTAATGAGAAATCATGAAAGGAGTCACTTTGTGCCTGAATGATTAGGCCTGAATTCAGACTGTAATTAGCCTTTGCTATCATGGTTGGTTCTGCACGTCTTCCTATTCCCAACAACCTGCAAATCAGTATCTGTGGATCCTGTCGGGATATTATGCAACTGTTACAATAATGACAAGGTACATTTACTAAAGAAAAGTTGTCTTCCTGCTGAAAGCAACAAAATAAAATCCCCAACTGCTATCACACAAGATGAGCTACCACCACAACAATCCCAATTCAAACCAGCCAGCAGTCTTAACAAACAGTACTGCACAGAAAAAGAAAGAAATGATGGAATTCTCGTTGGAATCAAAATGATGATGGAACGCTTTTTTAGATAAAGACAATACCTGTATATTTAGACACACACTGTAGTTAGTACAGTGGGGTGAAGCCTTGTGCCAGAGGGTGCTAGTGGATGGGGTGAGCTAGTAAGCTGGAACTACATAGAGTTTTCCTGAGAGGGCTTCGGTGCTGAGGCAGTCAAAATGCAACTAGTATTCAAAAACAAAGAGCTCCCAATCCCCAGCAACCAGGCCACACACACACAATAACAACACAAATACCACTGGGAACAAAAAACTCCTGCTTTCCAGAAGGCCAGCCTACAATAAATGCCGATGCGCACATGGGCTCTGGCTGGTTGACACAACAAGCCACCCCACCTGTACTCTGAACCATAGCTATGTCCATGGGTGACTAGCTTAGCCTGCTGACCATAAACACACACTGTTCTCACTCTCTCTTTCCAAGAAACAGGGAACATCATGCCTATGCCGAGACGCAGATCATCCTTCTTAGGCCAGCCTTCCGCCACAGAGCGTTCGGCCGTAACTAGGATCGGTACAGTAGGCGTCACCATGGCACCAAGAGGAGTGTTTGTGGGGACGGCACCCACAGGCGGCACCTCCAGCCTGGGCACGCGGGTGTCGCGACGCGCCCTCGGGATCAGCAGTGTGTTCCTGCAGGGCCTGAGAAGCAGTGCCGCACCGATCCTGCCTCGGGACCGGTGAAAGAGCCCAGCAGGGGGGCTCCCAGGGCCTCAACGGCTGC
Source organism: Mallotus villosus (assembly GCA_903064625.1). NCBI lineage: Eukaryota > Metazoa > Chordata > Actinopteri > Osmeriformes > Salangidae > Mallotus > Mallotus villosus. The sequence goes on along the minus strand of CAEFZP010005902.1, from coordinate 184,886 downwards.
CTGATGGAGTACAGGGACAAGGTGCACGCCCTGGAGCAACTTAACCAGCAGCTGGAAGAGCAGATAAGACACTGCCTTGATCGGAAAGCATCGAGTGCCGGGGCATGGGGCCCGCTGAGACAAGACTGGGAGGACGTCTACAGACAGGTAGGGCAGGGGGGGCAGATGGGGCCAGGAATTAATGTCCTTTGAAAACAAATAAGCAGAGAACTTACTCATGGCAGTACCTCAACTCAAAATTTTTTCCCAGTTGTCATTTAAATATGGTATTCAAAGAGTAGAGAAGACTACTTTTCAATGGTTTACATACATATATTATCACAGTAAGATACGTCCCACAAAACTCATAAGTATTACGAAGGATGCTTATACGAACTGATTTACTTAATTATCCATTACATATTGTATGACGGATGTATGTCAACTGAACAAAAATATTAATTTCACATCTCCTGTCATTAGGAAAAGATTTAATCATATGAAAAAATGCATATGTGCACCACCCTAAAATACACAGTAAATTTGGTGTCTTTTTCTTAGTTTTATCAAGGAATTGCACTTTGTTTATGCTGCATGACTAAAGAAGATCTCTTGATGATGTTTTGGGGTGAATTGAAAGGAGTTCAGTGTAAAAAAACGGAACAATTTGACTGTGAAGTTACAGTACACAAATCATAATACTAGGCTAAGGATCTTATTGTAAGGTTGACTTCATACTATCTACTGTCCCCTAGAGGATGGAATGATACATTGCAATCCCTTCTGCAGGTCAGTGAAGCAATCCTTGACAACGCCAGACTCATGCTTCAGACAGAAAATTTACAGGCTAACGCTGAGGACTTCAAGGACAGGTAAGAACTTGATTCTCATGTTTGCTCTGTGTGTGTGGAGACCATCATGAGATCATCTAATAAATCACTGTAACACTACCATACAGACCAAAATCCCTTTGTAGCTAGTCTAATTCTTTTCAAATGGACATCAGACATATTTACATTTAGTATTATACAAGTTTTGCAGATGACGAAGGTTAAAAGAATACTGTTTGAATCTTGGTCAGGAGATTTGTGTCCACCCTCCATGTCCTTTCTATCTTTTACGGATCTTATTTCCCTTTTATTTCCTGTAGGTTTGACAATGAGCAGCCTTTTAAGAAGGCTGCAGAGGAGGAGATCAGTTCTCTGCACAAGGTCATTGATGATGCAGACCTCACCAAAACCGACCTGGACAGCCAGATTGAGAGCCTGAGACTCGAGCTCCAAGACTTGGAACGCAACCACGAGGAGGTCAGTGCCACTTTCATTTGAAGGATTTTTGGAGATTATTCTTAGGTTCCTGTATTACTTAGGTAGTAATGAGGTAATTGGAATACATATTTAAACAGGATCACAATACATAAACAACAATAACACAAACAACATTCATAAATGGATGAGATATGGATATTTGTGTTTTGTGACATATAAATGAATGCCCAAGATCATCCCAATTATAAGATTCATAAGATTCTTCCTTGAAAGATTGCTTTCCTGGAAATGATAAATGGGTTGTTCTTTACTTACTGTAATAAATAAAAGCAGTGAGGAACACCGTTTGACAGTATAGACCAGTAACCAGCTCTGTGAAGGGAAGATACGTTTTAGTGACAGGATGACATACAATAGGTTCTTCTTTTTGAATATTTAACATGGACCTTTCCACATGCCTAATCAGAGCTAGATGAAATAAATTGGATGTTCTAGACATTTCTGACATACTGTTTGTATACTGAAATACATCCCTGAACACCAGTAGCTTCAGGAACCAGGAAGATATTTGTGCAAACAGCATGTTTTCTGCCCCCTACAGGACGTGAGAGTCCTCTACAACCAGATGGCAGGTCGTGAGGTGGATGAGCCTGATGCTCCGATAGAAACCAGTCTGGACCAGATTCTGGCCTACATCCGCTCTCACTGGGAGAAGGTCATCGAGAAGAACCGTGCTGAAACCGATGCCTACTTGGAGAACAAGGTTTGGAAGGATTGCGAGGCGAAAAGAACGCCATGCTTTGTGTAGTGTATATATCAGATCAAAAGATAAGGTTGTGTGTTTGTGTGCTCAGCAGGCAGAAACTGTGAACAGCAAACTGAGTCGGGAAGAGGAACAGCTGGAGACTTTGAAGATAGAGTGTAACGATGCTGGCTGTAAGATCCAGAGTCTACAGGCTGAAACAGAGTCTATCAGAGCACTTGTACGTATCCTGCTGACTCCATTGCAAACTTTTCACAATGTGTTGTAGCGACCAACAGAGACAGCAACACCTACAACCTCCTAACCTTCAGTGAAGTGATTTCCAACAAATTAGATAATATATCATCTTGCCTAATCATTCCCTTCTTGAGAGAAACAATGATGTAACATGATTGAGTGGGGGAAACCGGGTATTCCACAGCTGTCACTAATCCAATCATTTCAGATAAAATATTCATCCAAGTAGGGAGGATGGAAAGATGCCTGGATAAAATCATCCACTAAAACACATAAGACAAGAAAACATGGCTTGATACTTGGCAAAAACAAATACAATAGGAAGAGTTAGTCAATGCTGACGGGTCACTAAACCTAGGAAGTCAAAGTTTGCCAGGTATTTTTGGTATCAAACATGACTACTTCAATCTATGTACTCGGGTATAGTCATTGATTTAGACATTTCTGTCTATGCATTCGATAAACATCTTTATATTTTTCTTGCTCACAGAAACGAGGTTTGGAAAGCTCCCTGTGTGACGCTAAGCACTGGCATGACATAGAGCTTCAGAACCTGGGCTCTGTCGTTGGGAAGCTGGAGTCGGAACTGGGCGACGTCCGCAGCGACATTGAGCAACAACGCCGTGACTACGAGACCTTATTTGGAAACAAGATCCGTATGGAGCAGGAGATTGGAATGTACCACGGCATCCTGGACGGAGAGGAAAGCCGTTACCATCCCTCCATGTGAGTTGCATGGCCGCAGACGCTTTAACACTGAACATACAATATCACACACACGTCAATTATGTAGATCACAATAGCAGGTGGGATGGATGCAGAGACGAGGATATAGTTTGTTTTGAATTTGTTTTCAGTGAATGATTATTTTGGTAGCTAATTCTAGACAATAATGAGAGTAATAATAGAGTCAAAAAAATGTGAAATGGGTCAGATTAGTAAGAAAGCCATTGGTCTGAGAATGGTATTGTCAGGCAAACACTGCTCATGAAGGGAAATGTAACACAGCCCTGCCTCAACAGGTGGTCTGGCCACCAATCAGAGCCAGAGGGAAACCTAACTGTTCCTAATGTGGATCCTCAAGGAAGCAAAGCCTGTAAAGGTACTGTTTGGTAACATGAATAATAATCATACTGCACCATCAATAGCACCAACACTTGATTAGGTTTATTTGGAACATTTAACTTAGTACATTTCTTCTGCTACTTTCTTTTTTAGTAACTGTCCTCTCATAGAAGCACAGAGTTAGATGTGTTGTTATCGGGAAACGCAGCCCAGTTAACTCTAACAATTCCCTCTTTTTTTTTGTATAACCACAAAAATATTTCAAATAGACTTAACGGCTATAACTACTGTTTTAGGTTTCCAGTGTTGACAGCACACCTGATATTACAAATTACACCTACTGTAGTTCTGTCCAAAATTGAAACCTATATCAAATTCTATGTTCATTATTTCATGTGAAAAAGGGTCAATAGACCCTTTTTTAATGTGGAAAATTGTTTTTGGTCTCGACAGGTTCCAGCCCATGTGGTAGTAAGTAGAGGTGTGCTTGATGAACATTGTGAACATGAACATAAGTATGATCAATCCAAGCTAACTGAGATATCCTAATCCACTAACAATCATGTCACAATGAGTAAATAAAAATTATATTCTCTACAAAATGATAGTTTGTGCAGTTTGTCATCCTGGACCAACTTTTAAAAAAATCCTCCTGTCTCTTTAAAAACGTCCTGTCCATCTATAGTGTTGAAGCCCCTCAGTGTGTAGCACCACAGCGGAAGGTTAAGAGCCACTACCTACAAAAGGGTTCAATACTATTTCAAGCCATTAAAGTAAGAATGTTCAACATTGTGGAATGCCCTTGTAGTAGTAGTTTTAGTAATATTAACTACATGCATTTGTATTAAATATTTTAATCAAGCCACAATAATATTTTGTTCCCCACATCATAGTTAACGTGTAAGCAAAAACAGCATTGCTGCTCACCAAAGCCACATTTTGTTTGGAACATGGAATACAGGTGGCTACCATTTTTCTACACAATAAAACATCACAATTGCCAATTAAGACGTTTTGAGCACCACAACATAGCTCAATTAGATTATTCCTAGTTTAAGCCCTACATTGGACGACAAACTGGAAGAAGATAAGCAGCTTTCCCAACTTGTACACAGTTTGCACATTTGCACTGGTTATCAAAGAAATCAGACTAAAACACATCACGAAGATGCTCATTTCCACCAGTTGATCAGAAAAGGTTACATTTGTTCAAAACCAGATGTGAATAAACTATAATATTTTGTCGCATTCTGAGCACTAAATAAATGACATTATTACATTGCGCAAATTACCTAACATAGGTATAATTAGCTACATGGACTTTTTACCACAAGTATGTGCTTGATTTTGGCCCCTACACCTAACTGTTGCCTATATCAATGTACTCAATTCTGAATTCACATCATTTTCTCCCAGTTTAAAGACTATTTAAACTATGTCCTGTCTAGCAAACACAACTTGAAATTATGTGGTTGCCCTGCACTAAAAGAATAACAAAACTCATTTTTTCCAGCTCTGCTTAATTGCCACAATAACCTGTCGCTGTACCTGTAGGTGAACATTAAATCTGAAGTCCTGTTCCAACATCTGTCTACCTCCCATTCTGTTTGTTTAAATCACTCCAGTTACAGAGAGGAACTAAAAACCCCACCAAACCTTCAGACATGAACATAGAACCCAGGCTTGTTCATTCATATAATGTATGCACTTATTCACCACTACCATTTTAGTGGTATTGGCATAGCAGGCTTAGTGAAGCACAACTGGATCTGTAGTACCTTGTACACAGAGCATAGCTGCCTCATCCTTGTTCATGGATCTTTACAAAGGTACCCAGTCAAAAATAAAACTACAGGCTCATTTCGGTGGATTGCTGGGTTAGGCAGGCTGCAGGGGTATACAACCCACCCCTACCCCACCCTCATGACTAACCATGGGTGCCATGAAAGTCCAACGGTTAGATTCAGGGTCATACATCTCTATCGAACTCAGATTTGACTGTCCATCGTAACCACCAACTGCGTAAAGTCTTCCACAGTTGGCCACCAATGACACTCGACTGCGCCGTGTGTTCATGGACACCAAGTGGCTCCATTGGTCGGCCACAGAACTGTACACCTCTGCCCCACTCAGGAAACCGGAGCCGTCGTAACCTCCTGCCACGTACAGGTGGCTTCCCAGGGCAGCGGCTCCATGACGACAGCGCTTGTTCATCATCCCAGCCACAGGGTGCCAAAGAGCTGTGTGATGGTTGTAGAATTCCACCTGCAAGATAGTTTGAGTGTAAAGAGGAATACAGGCTAAAGTCAATCTAAGCTTTCAAAAGCCCAGAGCAATTGTCGTAGCTTTCGCAGTCGTGAGGATACGTGACTGTCGACTACAACTTGAATCAAAGCTGCATTTTAAACACCCCACTTAAATGCTCAGTTTAATTAATGGTTTCATTCAATATGGAATTAAGCCCATTTCTATTACACCAGTTACCATTTCACCCCTCCTTTCCACCCCTTCACAAATCAAATACCAACCGTGTTGAAGATTTGTAAACCATCATGTCCTCCAGATACAAAAATCCTTCCATCGAAGACTGTCACCCCTGCTGCACTGCGACTGGCATTCATCTCTGTTACGACCGTCCACCTGTACACATGGACGACACGGCATAACACATCGATTCAGATGTCAGGATCTGTTTATCTGTGTTAGGGATGATACAACATTGGTATTTTTACACCAACTATTTCAGATATTGATTTGTGATAAATACAAGTTTTGTCCATAAATCTGTGAAATAATATAATAGATTTAACAGTCCATTTACCAGGGAACAGTAGCCACCAAATATTGTCTTAAGCACCACCCCCCCCCACTAACACCTTTCTGAAGCTGAATGATGATGGCTTCTCTTTCTTCGCATACAACTTAATTGTTTCCTCATTAGGAATTAACAGTATATAATGGAACTTACAAGGTTTGTGAATGGCTTCTGACCACTTGACAAAAATCCTCATAACATAATTAATGTGAAAACGGTAATAGATTACATGACGTTCAAAAGTTCTGAAGCTTTTTACCTGTCTGTTTCTGGAGAGTAAAACTCTACAGAGTTGAGAGAAGATTTACCATCATAGCCTCCGCAGACATATATATGACCATCCACAACAACTGTTCCCATTGCACTGCATTTAAAAAGACGAGAAAGAAGATCATGGAGGGAGACAAAAAAGGTACATTTGCTGACACGCTTTTATAAATCTTATCAAAATGGATCAAATCAATCAACCTTTAACCTATGATGTTATAGGCATATAAGTTAACAGAGGTCATGAGTGAGCAATGCTCTCTCTAAATTGGGTGAGGTTATCAAGCAGGAGAAAAAGCTGTGCACTGACATGCACAGCTGTGCACTGACATGCACAGCTGTGCACTGACATGCCCAGCTAAATGGGTGTGAAGTGTGGAAGTCAAGATCTGGTTCACAGAAACATCTTACCTTCGTTGGCTATTCATGCTGGCAACACGTGCCCAGGTGTCCGTTTCTGGGTTGTAAACCTCCACAGTGCTCAGCCGGGACTGACCATCATATCCTCCAATGGCATAAAGCAAGCCGTTCACAACTGCTACACCTACTCGACTTCGTGACGTTTTCATTGGCTGACATCGTTCCCAGCAATTTCCAATGGGGTCAAACACTTCAACTACATTCAATGAATCACCTGGGTAAAAAAAAACGATATTCAATGCAAATCAAGCCAAGTCAGTCATTTACCAGCCTAGTATCTTCAATAGTTGTTTTAAGGTAGGAGATGTTTATCTTGGTACATACATAGTACCATATATTTGATGCATCTGTTTAAAAACATGGTTGAACATTATCATGAACTTGGGGAGGTGTCCCATTGCTAACAAGATGTATTACTTTAATATAACTAAGGAACTGGAAATACTCTTCCCAGTCCCCAGATAGGGTAGAGTACCAGTCAAAAGTTTATCAAAATACATTTTTACCTGCAGTATTGAGTCCGCCTACGGCATAAATTAACCCTGCAATAGAGGTGCAGCATCTTTGCCGTGTCTTAAAGGCTGGAAGATGAGGTCGCCGCTCTGGCATGAGGTGAAAATCTTTTGCCTCATCAACAAGATCCCTGTTAGAGAAACAAAAAAGTTGGGAGTTACATTTTCCTCTACATCTATCCAGCAAGAGACCATCAGTCAAAATAAATAGCACAGTCTCGCTGTTCACAGTCAACCAATCAACAAACGGACAAACTTCATCAAATATATTATACTATAATGTACCCTTTAAAATGCTATTAAATAAACACTGGATATGTTTTGGGTTATGGATCCAATATCAGGCTCTTGCTCAGGTTGTTTTATGCCTAATAATCTTTTTTTGTGTGCCTACTACGTAGAATGTCACTGTTTGAAACTACCTTGTGTTAAATTTTTCACTCGATGAATAAAACGATTCGGCTTTGAAGGTTAATCACCTGCATTTGTGGCAGGAGCGCACCAACTCATCTTGCTGGACCCGGTCAGCCAGGAACTGAGGTCGACAAAGAGGCAGCCGGGTCTTGGAGAGCAGTTCTGGCAACAGAGACCCCCTCTCCACACGTTCATGACGTATCCATGCTAGAACGGCTTCAAACACCTTTGGATAGGGAACAGAAGCTTTGGTTGAAAGATGTTTTACAAAACGGCATCTCGAGAGCATTTGTCCTGAAAAAGCTTTGAAATTAGCATATCGCTCCATTACTTGCCTGCTCCTCTGCTTTGATATTCAGCTCGTCACAGCCTACCAACTCCGACAGTTCCTCTGGACGGAGACAAAGGAACTCCTCGGACATGGACACGTCCACAAAATGCTGGTGAACAAAACTGTTGGCTGTGTCATACAGTGTGGTGCACATCATGGTTTCTGCGAATTGCCGTACTCCAAGACAGTTCTTAGGATGAAGTCTGCAAAACATGAAGTATGAAGTGAAAAAGACTTCGGTCACAAAGCCTATGGTCAGCCAATAACTGAAGAGGAACCAAAGACTGATTGGCATTGCATTGGTGTCCAGTCAGTACAAACGTGTTGGCATGTTTGCCCAATTCAACAGCTTAAATCTCAAGCCTAATATATCCTGAATCAATCAAAGTGGGGCAGCATTTCTCGGTAAGAACTAAGAGCTATGTTTAAACCTGTAATAAAAATGCTTGGTTCTCAGATAATTTAGACAAAATCATGTTACTAGGGCAAAAGTATTCACATTATTGTATATTAACAGATGTTTTGTCTTGGTCAACTCACCTCTCTTGAAGGAAAGAGCAGCAAGCATCCTTAACATTTTGGAGCTGCAGGAAGCTGGCTCCAATCAGGAGGACTTGGACATTCTGCTGGTCAATGGCTACATGGCCATTATATGCAAAGTTGATTAGAGCTTCTAGGGCACTGCAAAATACCAAATAAAACAAGTGGTAAGAAATCCAAATGCTATTATATTATTATAATTTTTTGTAGGTATGGATCAAATTGCAGCAAAACAGATCATTAGCATGGTCGACGTGTCAGTGTATATTTTTACACATTTTTTAATTATTACCACTGTGTGACTGATATTTCGAGTCACTTTATTTTTGGTAACTTTTTGTTTCAGTCATTTTACATTGACTATATTTCTGATCATAATGTGAGTATAATTTCAAGTCAGTGATTTTTCTTTCTTTCTTATGACATGAAAACACAGACTATTTTTCTTACAGTATGCAACCCTTCTCAACTCTTACCATAATTGATGGTATTCAAATACTGCAGATAAGAGAAAATATGTTTATTTATGACTGCAGGCGTAGCTATTGTCAGTAATGGGGTTTGAGTGATTAATAAAACGTTAATTAAGGGATTTAGTTTGGTCAGATTGATTAGGCTAAATATAATTGGCTTAAATGTATAGACTACTACTGGTAATATTCGATTATGAATGCCATTATGGTCACTGAAACATGGCTGGCGTTGGGAATCCTTCATCCTAGCACCATACTACCACTAGTGTATCTCCATGAGCGCCTCCACTGCATTTCAATGGAATGTTACATGTAAACAGGGGATTTACCTAGGGTCCATTCCTTGCATGACAATCTCATCTTGCTTGCACTCTACCATGTCATTGGTGAACATAGCATGAAAGTATGGGATGGAAGCAGCAAGCACGATCCGGTGGGCGCTGAACTTGTGGTCTCCAATCTGTAATACATAAGCAGATCTCAGCCAATGATGTGACAAAACTGGTACAGCAGGATTAAACCATGAGGATGTGAGGGTTAGGATTAAACCTTGGGACAAAAGACCTTGGGATAAAAGTACCCTAAGCGTCTTTAGTATCACACTGTGTGTGCACATCCTCTGGTGACGCACACAAAAGGGGAGGCCTATACAAGGCCTATTATTGAATTTGTTTTCTCTAATATAATCTAGCCTTATTTGCAGAAACTGCAGCACTACCCTGTCAAGCTAATTTGTGACCTGTTTGTGTGTTCTATAATGTTCCATACAGGCAAATGAATGCTGAGGGACGCATAGATGTGTGATGGAGATGCAAAGACAGCCACTGCCCCCCTGCCACCCCTCACAAGTTAACTTGGCACTGTGTGAGAGATACCTGCTGTGACCAGAATTTATTTGATAGGCTTGTGACATAGTAACTGTAACGGTGTAGTGCTGAGTAAGCAAGTAAGCTACTGTATAGTCTAGAAGCAGCTTAATGCTGATTAGTATAACTGCACCTCCACAGAGGGCAAGGGTAAAGTGAACATCACATGACATCACTTTCATTTGGCAAAAACGGAAAATCAAGTTTAAAGACACTAGAAACCAAATACTTTTTTAAAGGCAGCATTGTCTGGTGTGTCTAGCTTGGGCCCTTTGCTAGTGTGTCTGCCATCTGTTGCTCACCGACCCTAGTAAGAACTGAATTAGCTCAAGCTTGCTTGGTTATCAGCTAGTTCGCTGCTGCTTGTTAAGCTAGCCAAAAGAGAGTGCAGAGACATGTTGGTAATAATTGCTACACTATTTATAAAAGTGCTTATAAAACATTGTGGTGAGTACAATACAGCAGTTGCTACGGTATTACATAGCTTATTACATCCCAGTTGCAAGACTACAAGATAGCTCTACATATATGCTAGCTAGGCTCGCTAATTGAGACTTCTGATTGCCCTGTCAACGTCAGGCTAGAGTAGTTCACGTTGACATTCACTCTTGTTAGCTAGCTCTAGCTGGCTAGACTATGACATTTCAACATCAACTGCAATGATCATAACAGGGTCTAAATCACAGCATGTTATGACATCGGTAGAGTACTTAAAACCAGTTTATACTAGTAAACCATATCCACTGTAGCTAGCCGTGCACAATCAATTTCGATTGTACTGTCTGTAGATAGAGCTAGCCGAGTTAGCAAGAATATTGCTGCTAGCTTGGCCCCTGATAAAACGTTACCTTAAGGGTGACATCGCATAGTTTCCCTTGTCTTCTTATCTCCTCCATAACAGAATATCCCCGCCCTGGCAAATCGTGGACCGAAAAATGCATTAAATCTTCCAGTTCCTCATATATCATGTCACCCATCGTCATGTAAGAGATTGAAATAAGGAGCACTATCAAATGTGCGAACACTAGGGGTGAAATGTCCAAGACGGGTCTCCGTAGCTACGTTTTCCTCTCTGTAATTTGGATTTGCTTGCGTTTCTAAGATAAGAGCATGACCGGTCGAAAACTATTACTGTTAAACATGCCACCCTATAAACCCATATCAGACAAATACAATACTGTTGCCTACATTTGCGCAGTTGTCACTGAATGGAGGCGCTGGTTTGAATATAATTGTACACATTTTGAATGTTAGCTTATGTGTTATGTGCATTTTCTACGAGTAACAGAAACTGTTTTATTAGTGTCTACATAATGTGCCCTTTCCACTCACAAACAGGCCATAGACGCTCTTTATTGACCTCCTCTACCACAATCACTGTAAAAATATGTAAGAGCTATACTAAGACCTGTCATTTCATTTTAGGATTTGCAATGAAGGTAGATTTCACATCAGCTGCAACACTAACATCTTGTAGTTGCAATGTTGTCACTCCACATAATGGAATGTAATTTAAAATGGGACCAGTTCTATAACTGTATAATTGGTTTAAATAGTGACCTTGTTGATTTCCCATTTGTATTTATTATAACAAACTTTACACATAACATATTATAACACTTTGAACATAATTTGTCTGTTTGGGGCTACTTGGACCAATATATTTATGACAGTTCCCTAGCAGAGTTGACTTACCCATCAGAAAAGGTGTAACAGAATCAAAACTACAATAAGAGGGAAAAATACATTGAAATCAGTACAAAAAAAATCCAGTCCTTCACAGTAGGCCACAGTAATAACATTTTAAAATACAAATCCATGAGCTTCTCCTTGCCAAGTATGAATCTTCACAGGAGCATTAATAATATTAATATCAACATCAATAAAAAAATATTACAGGTTAAAATGAGGCCAGCATTACAAATTGCAGTGTGGGTCTACTTCATTTATATAACTATGTTTATGTGTGTGTGTTTGTTGGAGACAGAAAATGTCAGAGGTGTTGAGGCTGTGATAGTTGTCAAAGGGCTTCCTGGACAGTCTATGCAGAGAGATCACTGTTGTCAAAACGCTCCTGGTCATAAATCTCAGCGATAACCTTCCGGCCACCAAACCAGCGGTTATTTAACGCCTCAATTGCCTTGTTCATCTCAGTGGCCATTGAGAACTCCACAAATATCTTCACAATGACCTCGGCATCATCCTCCTCACCCTGTTTTTCCTGGTAGATGATGACCCGGTTGACAGCACCAAACTTGCCACACTCCTCCGTTACTTCACCTTCCAGGTCGTCGTCAAGGTCCTCTGGACCAACCATGTTACGCAGCACCATCACTGTGGACTGGGAGGAGGGGGTATAGTTTAAGGAAAATGTATGCAGAAGTTACATCAACAGAACGACTAAGTGTAATTGGCAAAACGAGTCAGTGAAGAAGGTTTTCCTAATTCTTACTACAAGCTAACTTGTATGTGATGGGGACCATTTCATAAAATTCTGATGACCACTGCAACTCTTAACTTTGCACTGCACTATTTTATTTGTACTCAATTCAGGTTTCAAGGTTTCCATTTCAAGAAACCTGTCCATGGCTGCATACAGTTGTACAGTGCTGTATAAAGTATGAAAGATGACAAACACTTTCTAGGCATTGGTAGATGAAGGGTGGTTTTCATTTCATAAGGAAAGGTCTTCACCTAAATCACACAGACCTGCCTGACCACTTACCTCTTGTTTACGGAGAAGCTTTTGCATGACCATGTGTCTAGCACTGCTTCCAGAAATGCTTATATGCTCTTGTACGCTCAACGGTTCCTGGCCTGTCGCCTCTTGTAGAGCCTCTTCCTCCTTCTTCTTTATTATCTCCTGGACTATCAAAGAGGTTTGCAGAACTGTGGGTGAAGCCAGTACAGGATTTACAAAGCCAACCTGAGGCAGCACAGGCAGGGTGGGTCGTGCTGGAGTCACCCCTGCAACAGAAACAGAGGGAGGCAGGACAAAATGGTCAAACCCCTCTGTGGTAGGTCAGCCCCAGAGGAGCCTCCCCTAGCCCCAGGCCAGTGCCCGTATAGGAAAGAAGGCCCTTAGGCCAGGAGCTTTCCCCAAAATGTCAGGCTGGGGTATGGACTCCTGTCCTAACAATTTCAATATAACGTCATAACTTCCCTCTTCAGTAGGAACTATGAAACTGTTTGGAATTATGAACATGTGGATTGTATTTTCGATGTGCTCTCTAGGCTGGCATTATACTTTTCCTGCTCAAAGATAAAACAAATATATTGGGCGTGGGTAAATGGTGAATGGCAACGAATCTGTAACAAATAATCTTTTCACACTTTATATTGATGTTCAACAGTGACCTTGATTAGAGGGATTTATATATATATGTATATGTAAATTAATTCTAACACTGATGCTTGATAAACTGAATTAGTGGCAAGACATTGATTTGTATCTAAAATAGAAGTACTGGGATTTCTGATAAAAAGGTATAGTATTGTATACTCATTACTTCTTACAGTAGTCAAAAATAGATAACGATGCACTTTGCTTTGTCCCCCACCACCACCCGTAATCATTCAAATGGTCCTTCTGAATTGATAAGGTGCAAACCAAAAGTCAACTCCACAAAACACACAGGAACCGAGACTCACTGGCCAATAGGAATGAGGGGCTATGTATATGAGGGGAGGGGCTAGAAACAGTCCTCTTCACACATGGTTGGTCAGTGTGCAGCAAAGGGAGGGGATTAAGTGGCCACTGTTGGTGCGATTGTGGATTCAAGAGGGAGGGGAAGAAGAGAGAGAGAGAGAGACAAGGAGAGAAGAGACAATAAAAGAGAAATCTATTAGTTGAGAGGTCCTTCAACAGGCTATGTACAACTAATACACAATAGGAGATAACAGCAACCTGGCTCACATACAGTGGCAATTACAAATAAAACAAAGTATGTGAAAATGCTTGGTTGAACATGGCAAAGAAAACTCCTGGGTCCATCCATAGATGGGATTTTTTGAGTCATACTGACAAACTAAATCAGTTTTAAGCAATATGAGCGATATTTTATATTTGTCGAATTCAACTGAGTTACCAAAAAGATAACAGTGGTTGTGTATGTATCCACAACTGAACAAAGTAGAAGGGCACACCTTGGGACAAGACCAATCTTCTTACGGGTTTGCACAGGCTTGCATTAGATATTCCTAAATTGTTGGCTGTAACCTTTCCTTTATAAAACATATGAGCTGAGAAGGGAACTTTTATTTTGCTACGTAAGGTGGAAAACCCACAACCTGCACACACCAAATGTAACTATTTATTATTGCACTACTTAAATGTGTACTTACCTGGACAAATGCTAGTCTTATAAATCTAACTCATTGAGGGATATTTTTTTTATGAAGAAAAGCAAGACAATAGATTAAATTGCCTCACTAAGTAACTGAGGCACTAGAATATGATTTGGTAGAAGCAGTTTGACTGACTATTTTTATAAATACAAATCTTCAACAGTTGTGTCTGATTTTCCATTTGCCTCGACATCTGTAATCTGGCTGGTATCAATTGTTAGGATTATTGGAAGTAGGGGTAAGCAGGAAGGCAAATTAAGCCAACAAAAAAGGTGAAAGGATGAATGAAGGTATGAGTTCACACACTACTGAACCTGGCGTTGAGAAAGTGTGATTAACGCAGCTTACATTACCTCTGAGAGGGGTGGCAGAGAGTTTAGTAAGAAGCATCATCGATAAAATGGTTGAATTAGGACTAGATTGGTCTGTTGGGGAACAACTATATTTGATCACACCTCAACATACATCCTCTTGGATCTTTAGAGTGGTTTCAGGAAGAGCCATTTCAAGGCTTAAGTAGTATTTTGTAATGAGGTACATAAACAAGGAACGACAAAGTGGTGGCGCTACGATGTCATTCTGGATTGTAGTCTGTAAGTTTCATGTTTCCATCTGGCATGATTGTTGTCCTACACGTGGCAGGATAGTGGTTCTTTAACTGGTGTATGTTGTGTGAGCATACCTGTAATGACCCCGGGGGCCTGGGCAGCCATGACAGCCTGGGGCAAACCTCCCAGATGCTGAGAGAGGAGGGCTGGTCCAGCCAGTGCTCCCAATACTGAAACTCCCACCACGTCCTGAAAGACCCAAATTGTCACATCACTTTCCCCCCCAGAGATTCCACAAGATGGATCTACAATGCTTAACAATGATGTATTGTTTCCGAGTTTGTTTCATCAGAAGATTCTTTTAAATCTTGCTGGAACTGTGTATTGGCGATGATAAAACAAGACTACAATCAAATCAAATACAAATACAAAGACTACAATCAAATCAAATACAAATAGCATGACATAATAAATGCATCACAAAGACTTGCATAACACAAACACATACAGTAAGCAACTTATAACGTATAATGTCTTTGTATTATCGGAAGCCAATCTTCATCTATATTTCATGTTGGGAAACAGCAATGCCTAAGTAACTTCCACAGAAGTAACTTTCGCTCTCTGGCTCTGTGATGTTTTACCTGGAAGGTGATTTTGGCAGTGGCAGCAGCAGCGGCCACAGCAGCTGCAGGGGGAAGTCCACCAGGAGTAGTTGGGGTTAGCAGGGGCATGGGAGGAGTTACAGCCTTGCCCACACGAAGGTATTGACCACCTAAGTCAAATAGATTCATGGAGGACACTGCATCTTGGGACGACTGGGCCTTGTCATATTCTTTAAAAAGGATGTCAGATAAAAACAGAGATTGTTAAATCATGTGCATTACAATACTTAAACAGCTGGTTGTATTCAAACTGAACAGTGGCTCTTGAAGGATTGGAGTGTGCATATTTAGCAATGTCAAAATGGACCATACTTAAACAAAGTAGCAGACCCACTTTCCCTTGTGATTTATTTTAGCCAAATAAGTGTAGACCCACTCAGACAATTGCTACATTCATCATCATATAAGAAAGTTGTGTTGCGACATCTGTTAAGTCATGCTACTGGAAGCTAAGATCAACTTTATACTACTCTCCGATGCAAAAGATTCAAAATCTAGCACAACGTATTAACACCCAATACACTAACATGTAAACATTTGTTTTGAAAGGTTATGCATGTTCCTTCCACTTTCCATTTTAGTTCTATATTGATTGATTCACACATCACCACGTGATGACAAGAGGATATGACAAAGTTCACACTATTGCAGTTACATTTTTTCCAAGTAAGTTTTAACATTAATTACAATTACATGTGATAGTGCGGAGCAGTATTATCATCCTCCGCTTGCCAATCAAGTGAGGATCTTGCCTGAGTCTCATGTTCGGCACTTTCTATACTGTGATGCCTCTTCTCTACAGCGCTGGTTTTTGTTCATCCTGGCATGTCTTAATAAAGAGAGAATGTGAAAAGGAGAATGAACTACCTATCTCCTTACAAAAAAGAAACAACTGAAATGAAACAACTTTAGCAATGGAGGTCAAAGGCACTGCAATAGCAAATGATTGTGTTGTGGTGTCATGTGTTCCATACGTGAAGAGGTGGCGTTAAGTAAGATTTGAAGGGAATTTGATATCAATATGCGTTTACACCTTAGTGAAACACATTCAAAATGTACATTTGTTCTCTCTCTATATATATATATATATATATATATATATATATATATATACACCTGTCTATTTAGTGTCTATTTCCTGGACATTATTCTATATACAATGGTACCATAATTATTGATTGCATCATTTAGACATATCAGATGAACCTATGAGAAAAAGGGGTTTGCTGAAAAAAAGCATCTGTCTTTTTAATACGGGATTGTTCATTTCTTTTCTGCCATGCCAGATGGTAGATACAGCTCCATTCTCAAAAATACATGTACAACATTTTTGAAAATGTTGCTTATTTAAAGTACTTTAAATAATTAAATAAAAATACTGTGGTGGATAACTATTCAAATGTTATGTTCAATCGTATGTTAATGATGTTGTATTTAATAGTTATTTAACTTTTGTTTGTCAAATGCATGAGTTGGTTCACTAGTTGGGCCAAGAGACAGTTGTCCTTACCAATGAAACCGTAGCTCTTATGTTTTCCCTATGGTGGGCTCTCTTGCCAGTGAACATGACTTAATCCTGCCAAAGGCCTCGAAAACACTCTTGATATCCTCATCAGAAAGATCAGGGTGAACTGATGCCACATAAATACGATTAAAGGCACGAGACTCTTCTGCCAGCTGGTCGATGATTGGCTGGGCCTGACCGATGTTACTTGGTCTTCCCACCTGGTGGAAAACGAGACAGCAGGCAACATGTTGCAGGTTATTACGTTTTTATTATTATTCTTTTTTTAAACAAAATTTCCATCTTGACAATATGTTACTACTATATGCTAATACTATTTGCTTGTTTTTCTTTGACAATGAAAGACTCACAATTTAATAATTCACATAAGTTTAACCTTTGGATGTTTCATTTCTAAATGCACTGCCCAAGGGTAGTACAAACAGGCACATCTCAAAGGGAGTGTATTTAATACAGAATCACTTTCTAGTCATTGCCATGTCATAACTGTCTTCTAAACCACAAGAGGCCTGGTTAATAGTAATGCAAAGTGTGAATACAAGTCTTGTATTCCAGTGATAAACAAGTCAGTTACTCTATATTGAATCACAGCATTCTATCTCTGACATTAAGCAAATCACCTGGTTTTCTGTACTAGTTCCAGATAAACTGAATTGCCACAGACAAGAACTCACCTTGATGCTTCTCCCTCCTAGCAGGACAGAGTTCATCTGCTCCAGGGCCAGCTGAGCTGCCTCAGGCAACTCATACTCAACAAACGCAAAACCCTGTGGAAAAACTTGAAGGTGAGCAAGAAGAATGTGTTTTATCTGAATGAGCATCAATGTCAACATCAATGTCCATGGTCTGCCCTCTGCAGACAAACCCCAATACAATCATTTCAAATGTTCTAATTCCACTGTGGTGACTAATTCAAGCTATGCAAGTTTAAACCTGAAACCTTTTAAATATGTATTTTCTGACGCCTGAATACATTATTGCAAACTATTCAGAATGCACATCTTCATTTTGACTGCACATAGCCGCTTTTGTCTGGCACTGAGGCAGCCAAAATGCCTTCAATTGTTTTTTTGTTTTGTTTTTATTAAGTATGCATACATCTATTAAATTATATATTTTCAATACCTAAATTAGAACAATGGTTTTAATGTAAGGAAGCTGGAGTCATTCAATTTGAAGAAAAAAGCTCATTCATCAATATACAATGTAGTTTAAAAGCACACACATTTTTAGGGCTCCAACCTTGTGTTTCATTGTAACAGAGTCCCATGACATGTCAATGCTCTTGATGGGGCCAAAGGGCGCAAAGGCCTGTCGGACTGTGTCCTCTCCTAGCTCGTAGTAGATGGAGCCCACATACACTCGGCACATGATGGCCAAAGCCCGCTGTCTCTGGGCTGCCACCTAAAAGCAAAGAACACACTCAATTGAGTGTGTGTGTGTTCGATTGTTTTCCCAAAAATGTGTTCCTAGTTAAAAGCTATTTTAACTCATAACTCCGTTATCGAGTCACCTTTTTCACAAATATACACTAACAATATCCACATATTTACTGTACAAAAACAAAAACAAGTTAAAATAATTTAACTTACGGACTGTAATGGTGAGAGAGGATCTCCAAAGCCCATCGTCAGTGAAGCCATCTAAAGGAAAAAGTGATTGATCCTTAAATAAAAAATGAGAACTATTTCTCCAAGTCAGCGCTCTTTTTAAGAAACCATCGACTGTCAGATTATTTCTGTAGCCAAACAATGTCCCTTGCTACTAGATATTTTACCTAAACCCAATTGTTTGCCTATGGAAGCAGTCAGCAACAGATCTGCTTTCTCTCACTGTAAAAGCAACTGGCTTGTCAAAATATACCGTCATCTCAGAGGAGTTGCATTGTGTGTAGCCTCTTCTGCTCAATGCATATTTTCCTAAAACTCACCTACCCTTTGGGTCCAAATCTGAACAGTGAGAGTACATTTGGTCACAGTCATACTTCTAGCACTAGTCATTCTTAGATCATAACTGTGGGCCCAGATCACTAAGTGTCTGGTACAATGCCCAGATAGAAAGTAGGCAAAAACACACAAAAAATCATTAACTTTTTGGATCATCCAGTATGCCCCATTCAAATATATGTTAAATACTTCTACTGTTAACAAACCTGCTAGGGCTAATGCTAGCTAACAGGATAATCTCACTTGGGTGACACAAATGTTTTCCTTCTAGTGCTGAAAACAAATGGTTGTCATTTAGCCCAAGCTCTTTACCTGAAGATTGGTGAGCTGCTGCTGTTGCTGCTGATGAGCCAGGGTTTGTTTAACCAGCACACTTTTAATGCTCTGCTCCATAGCATACTTTTTTGCCTGTTTAAAAGAAAGACAGGGAATTACCCATAGAGGACGTGGAATTCCAGTTTTAGGACCTTGTCCTAGTCTTCAGTTGTTAATTGAGCAATGTCTGCTATGTTGTGTATGACAAGGCAAAAAAAAACATGACATTAAATGACAGGGAGCCTTACCTTTTGCAGTGCTTCCTGCTGATCAGTGGTAAGAGGCGGTAGACCAAACTTTGAGGCGGTGCTCTGTCCATTCTCCATCATCAGAGTCTCACCTCCCTGCAGACACAAAAGCATTTTTAAATACAGAGAGATCGTCCTCCAATTACATATGGAACTAGCAAGAACACTGGCTGAGTTGGATTAACCCTAACTTCATTTATAGAGAGAGACATTTTAAACCATGTAGTTTGCCATGCTGCAATTTAGACAGGCAGTTTGGCTCACTCTGGGTGTAGTGTGGGAGAAGTGCACCTCTCTGTCCAAAGCTACAATAAAATATTACAGCACATAGCAAAGGAAGACCTGTCCCTGTGGGTGAACCAAATCAAGGTCAAACCCTCCTCTATGACCCTAGAACCTATGAATGATCTACATTCATTTGACAGCAAACAAATCGACTGTATACGCTCTAGATCTCACATGGTGTAGCGTTAGGCCAAAAATACACATCTCCCCCAAAAAATGTTGTTAACTAAATATCAGTTTCCGTACGTTATGACTTAATATGACACTACAACTGACAGTTCAACGCTCAGCCAGCACACTGACCAATGCGTTTAAGATAGGCTAATAGTCTTTGAAAGACCACACTAAACTGTCACCTGCGTTGTTTAGCTAATAGGTAGCTAGCGTCACTGTTAGCTAAAAATGTAAAGCGCTACTAGCAACCAATGAAAAGACAACATATAAACAGCTACTGTAATAGTTTAAAAGAAAGTGGCTTTTAAATGGACTAATGGAATAATGTTTGCTTGAAGTTCGCGTGCTAGCACAGCCTTGATAACAAGAGCATCCTTGTTAGACTGTAGATTTGTCTGCAACCGATATAGCTCTTATTAAGTCTTACTGACAAATAGGTAGAGCTAGATTAGCTAGACTAACTATCTTACATGCTCTGTGGTACTGTACAGCTAGTTGTTATGGCTAACGGTTCTTGTTATTGTAACGTAAGCTTAATTACCGATTAATCAGTTTATTACGTGCGAGCAAGTTGTTCGGTGTTTACTGTGCATGATAGGCTACTACTGTAACAATAGCTATCCAGCTAGCAAAGAGAGCCTAGCTAATATTACTGTTAATGTAGAGGGCAGTGAACAGAGTCATCAACATACTTTGCTATCAAAGACCGCTTAAATATAACAATGAACCGTGTGGTTTTCAACACTGCATTTTGACTAAATTTACCGCAGAAACTGCCACCGCCATGAAGCGCTCCTTCGAACCGCTCACACCGCCAAATGACACCAATGGAAGATTTCTTCTTCCTGTCACGACGTACACAGTATTCGGCAAACTTGCTTACCGCCACCAGCTGGAACACGAAATAATTGAATACAGCCGTTAAGAAATAAAGGAAAAGGTAAAGTAGACAAGAAAGTAAACATGCAAGGCGGAATGGAAAATAACAGAATCCAATCGTCCTCAACCTTGATCAGACACCAGGCCAGAAGCCTGAAAGGGTGGACAGTCAGCTTCCATCTATCTGACAGCAGCTTCCCAGTGACCAGCTGCGCACCAAACAAGTGACAGCAGTTGACGTATGATCACCAGTTTGGCAACCACTCCATCGATCATGATGTACTGTAGTGTAGGTCACTTGGCCCCTGATCTTCTATAGTCCAGTACTTGTTTACTGTATTGCTCCTCTCCACTACTTTTTACATGTTGGTAAATCTTTAGAGCACATACTTAAATGTGGCTGTAATCCTCACACACATTTCTAGTGGATTGTACCAGTGTATCAAAAGGATAAATACCCTGTCTTTATTCCAGGTTTTTTTGAGAACTTCATGGGTATTGGAAATTGCATGGTTCAGATCAGTCGAATAACTTAATTTTAAGAAGAGATTTGTTTTTGATAGCAACAACAAATGTTGCAGAGTTGTAAAGTAATCTACTTCAACATGAAAAGTATCAAAAATCGAAGAAAAAGGTTTATACTGTACACCTGTAACAACTGTTACAACCTTTAATAACTGCAGAAGGGAATAGATATCCCTATTTTGTCATTTACAATAATCACAGTATTGATATTTTTGCTTTAGCAGCCACCAAGAGGGCTTCAACAAATACAATTCCTATCCACTAAAATCTATAGAAAACATACATCACTTTCTTGTGCATTATAGTGGAAAATTTACACAAAAAAAGTTAAATACACAATAGTTTGAGAGGTGAAATTAACAACTGGATCTCATCACTGTATTGCTTCATGGAGTTATATCCTGAGTTAAATGTATAAATAAATAAGAACACTTTAACAAACCTGACTGAATAACAAAAACAAGTGTACAGTCTTCACCTGCATCTCAGTCAAAAACATAATTCTAAAAGGATCCATGTTTTATTTAATCAACATTGATTATAATTTGGTATATCATCAAAGAATCACGCGCACACACAGCTATCAGATAGCAACTGAAAAACAAATGTATACCCCAATAGATATGACTGTTTTCCGTTTACCTTATTCTAATAAAAAAAAACGAAAAACTTTTAACCAGTTATAAAACTGTAAAAAAGCTAAATAAATATTAATTCTCAAGTCACAGGACTGTGACTGTGACCATCATTCAATCTCAAAGTATTTGTCTACATTCAGAGATAAAATGCAAGATATGCTTCTGAAGTAATTTAAGTTTTACAGTACATTGAAAAAAACATGACTTTAAGTTCTCATGTGTGTTCATTAAGGTCAAGGACGGCAGCACAGAAAAGTCTGGCGAACACAGAGAAAAGAAGAGAAGTGTGCAACATTGCTTTGGTACAAGTTAGTTTCTTCTCTGCATTACACTGGCTTTGCAAGATCCAAATGAAATTTGGAAGACGCAAGTATGCATGTGCATGGTGTTTATGTGAAAATGTACAAATGCCATTTAACTGTATCTACCCAGCAGCCCTCAACAGATAATTTTGCAGCACAATATATTCTGTGTGTTCAGCCTGGGCATGTTTTAATCAATATGGCTGACATTTGATTACATTGAAAAATCTGTTAAGTGCATTAAAGAAATTGAACTGTGTTAAGGATACTTAATATAACTCAGAGGCTAGCCAGTTATCTCTGATAGCCCTGATATATATTAACATATTCAACTAAATTGATACATCCTCTTTACGGGTACTTCCAAATCTTTAGGTGGGAGGGCTGCTCAAATAAATTTGAAAACTGCACTCCAAGTAAACAAGTGAGAACTCCATGTACTAAACTTCAGCACATCCCCAACAGTATACATCAGCTCAATTATCCTGCTCTTCCTTTTCTCTCAGTCCACAGTGTCATCTTTTTGACTCAAAGGCCGCAAGTCATTCATGGGGGTGGAGTCTTCTCCTTCCACTGTCTCTACCTCCGAGTCTGTCTTTTTCTTCTGCAGGGACAGAACATCATTTAAAGAACATCCAGGTAATACATTTTAGGCACCTTTTTAGTCATCAAATATGTTTTTTTAAACTCATAATATGGTAGCATTTTAATTTATAGCTCACTCAGAATAACTGTTATTGCATGTAGTTAATCGAAATTGGGCAGTTTAAGTATTGCCCAAATCTGAATCACATGCCATATCTCAATTGGGATACATAGATTCACTCAATACATATTTTTGTACCACTGGAACTAAAATACATGGGTAGAAGATATGAAGTATGATCAAATAACTAGAGGAATTATATGAGCAGTGGACATTTAACCCTTGTTTTACTGTTTCATTTAAAACATTGAGTTATGTACATTATGATTATTATGGATACTGCCTTACCTGTTTTAGAAATACATAGCAGGAGGCTATTGCCACCATTATTGCCTCTCCAAGGAACCCAGCAAGGAGGGATCCTACACCCAAACTTGCCCCATGTACGCTGAAACAATAATACAAATAAAATCACAAACATGGCTTACACTAGCTTGGCCACTCAAAAACTAGTAATTAGACAGCACAGCAGACAGGGTTTATTCTGAGGTGGACAGTATACTGTGAGTATCCCCCCCCCCTTCCCCCAGAGTAATTATGCTCTGGAGTTAAGCAAATTAACCATGATTACCCTCTCCTGTATAAGAGCTAGTATATTTGTAAGTGTGCACTCACCCCATATGAGGTAATACAATGAGGCTTGTGATGAGGACAATGATGCGAAGCACTGAGCTCGGAGCAAGGACAAAGGTCTTCTTTAACGTCATCAGCCAGCCAGTCAGGTGAGCCCGGATGGTTACTGCATTCATGGTATATAGGTAAATCATACTGGACAGCTAGCTTTCTATATGAATGTTGCAGAAGTAGAATGCGTCTGTTTACTTAAGACAAAACACATAGCAAAGTACTAAATGTACTGTATGTATTTATGTTTGTTTGCGTTCAGTTTTGTATGAGTAGTTTATAATCATGTTACAATGCCCTTGGAAGGATCCTTAATGTCTCACACTACCTGGAACTGGGAAGAAGGAGAAGATGAGCAGTGGGGGTATGCAGAGTTCAGCAAAGGCCTGGTCCACACCAATGATGTCAACCAGGATCCTTTCAGAGATGTGAGGGGTCCAGAACACCAGAAAGCAAAGCTGGGTAACAACAAAGGTGAACAGGGTTCAACAACAGTAAATACAACTGTTAGGAGTTCAGTAGAGGCATACTGTAGGCTATACTATACAATGTATGTTTTTTTCTATTTAACTTTGTATTATTGTGACATCCTGAGAAACAGCAAGTATTGCCCACTCTCACAACTTTTACCCTGTCATTCATTAGCCAGCACCAGGCAGATCATTGGCATCCTTCATCCTTTATTTTTTAAGTGTCATGGCTTTGGTTAAACTCATCCTGCCCTTATTTAGTTATTAGTGCGAGGAAGTAAAAAAATAAAAAAATCAAACTATAGGTTCTGTCACCGAGCAAACTGTCAGGTTTAAATCAGATTAAAATCTAAAAGGCAAAAAAAGGTTGGTAGGTTGTTTTATTTGGAAAAAACAATGTCATGGTTTTTTTGTTGCTATTCCCCATATAATGTGTTTCAAGCACAGTAAATTTAGAGGTGTCTAAATTAGCATTGTAGGTTCACACATGAAATTAAAATCCTTTATTTCATGCGTCATTGAACAAAACCCAATCCATGGTCGAAAACACATAATAGTCATACTATTCTGGAAAACCCATACCTTTGACAACATAAAAATGTGTCTGTCACATTGGACGTACCGTTATAGAAAGTGCAAAGCACAAGAAGGTGAACTGCTTGATGTGGGATTTAGTGACTGTAGTACCGCTGTTGGCCAGTTTGGTACTGGGATTATTCTGGGGGCATGTTGAAGAAGGAACACATTATAGGAAACACTCACTAAAGGTTTATATAACTGTACATACAATACTGTATACATCTTTGTGGTCCACCAAATCCTAAAGAATCATTCATTATTTGGCACTTATTCTGTAGTTTAGGCAGTCAATCTTATCCCACAGGAGTCTCTCTGAGTTTCTGCCGAGTAATAGATCTTGTCTTACCCTGTGAAAGGCTGGATACACCGCCCGCAGCTCTGTCAGCCAACCATATGGCATGTGACCCACTGGGTAGGTTGCGGTCAGAACTGCCACTGCCTGCCAAAAACACCAAAACCACAATATATTGTGATCAACAAAGTCAATTATACAAAATGCAACACAACTTGCAACAGCAACTTAATAAACTGACAACTACGGTTAAGCAGTGTATGACATAAGCACAGGTTTTAACACTTACCTTTATGAACCATAGACCATTGTTCACAAACTTCAAACGAATATGACACCCTCTTAACATGACCACTTAGGTACTGTATGTCACAGAACAGCAGTTACATTGTGGAGTTGATTGGTGCAGTATTTCAATTGACAGGTACTTTTATTCAATTGAACTGTTGTACTTAGAGTACATTTAAGGCATTGACTAGAAAACAATAGTACAGTTTGTAGCCACACCTATCCTGCAAGATCACCATGAGTTGCAGTTATTTCTATATAATAACTCATTCATGAAGGAAGTACATAGAAAAACATTCTATTTGTGGAGCTACTGTAACTTCTGTTTTTATGTTTCATCATCATTAAATTGGGTACACTAGAGGGTCTTGGGTGAGAAGGTCACTTGCCTCTGTGGCTGCAGAGCTGCCCTTGAGGTCACGGGACACAAAGAGGTTGACAATGGGTCTACTAATCCTCTGCATGGCCAGGATCAGAGCCAGAGGCCACCAGAAGGTTAGCATCTTCTTGATGGTGGTGTCCCCCTGTAAGACAAAGGAAACGTGAGTAAGCCAACTTCATACTCAGGGTTTGGGGTCAAATGTTTTACCCCAGCATGCGGATTAGGCACTGAGTCAAGCTCATTTGAAATGGGTCCTCTAGTACCCTGAAGCATGCAACAGTGTGTCGTCCGTCTTTCCTTTTGAAGATACAAACAGGATAGAGTTTTACCTGACCATACAGTGACTTTTTGACTTTTGGGGCAACCTACCCCAACTTCAGGCCCACTGGACTCTGGTATTCTGTGGTGGATGTTGCGATAGTACCCGAGGCCCACGATAGTGAAGCGCACCAGAGCACCCATGTAGAGGGAAAGGATGGGGATCAATAGAGGCTCTACACATTCCAGATGACTGTGAAGCAAGATGGTCACAAAGACAATCTACAGGGAGGGGAGAGCAAAAGCATCAAGCACCGGCTACACTGTTCAGCTTTTTAAACAACTACTCCTATCGTGACACGCCCCAGTATGTATAAAGCTCCTGACACATTATTGCACTGCACTTGGATTACATTGAGGACATTATAAAACGTTTTTATAGGATCAATAGTTCCAAAGTGCCACAGTGCTGATCGTTCTACAAAAAATAAGGTAGACCCTGTAGCTCGTCAAGATAATATACAATTTAAATTACCACTGTGATACTTTGCAATTATTCCCAATTTATGAACTTTTAGGTTTTAAAATAGCCCGGCCAATGTCTGATTCTTACCTGTGCAACAACATCAGATATGGAAGCACAGCCTACAAGAATACTGTGTTTGTGTTTCAGAAGAATGCCTGCATGTGTCCAAGCCTGGAACAGACATCAGGAAAATACAATATCATACAATCAATCATGTGGATTATGATGTAGTAAGCATTGAAGGCATGACAAAAGCATGTTCTCTTCAAACAGTATGCCCCCCCCCTTCCCTCTCTCTCTCTATGAGTTAAAAGAGGTAGCAGATCCAGTTGGCAGCTACCCATGGGCACTCACCATGGCATCGAGCAGAGGGAATACTGCCAAGTAGAGGAAAGCCCTCCTCGTCTTGTTACCCACCGAGTCGTCAACATGATGGAGCTTGTTGATGATGTAGTAGCCCAGCTCTGTGTAGGCTAATGGAACAGAAACTAGGTTGAAAACAGGTCAGGGAGTTCTAGGGATTAGACTGTACCATTATCAGACAACTGGTTTATTGTTGTTACAGTGTGTGGGAGAGTGGGCAGGTGATATCATAACACTTTGATAGAGAAATACTCTGCCTGGGAGGAGTACGCAGCTGTTACTATCCTGGGGAAGACGGTAAAGGTGTTTCACAGTGGCAGCACAACAAATACAGTAGATCTGAAATATATTTATATAATATATATATTATGATGCAAGTACAGTCCTTATCTCCATTGTACTCTCCCTAAGCTTAGTGTTAAAGAAAGCCTTATTTGTGTCTAACCACCTTCAAACAACTTCAGAACAGTCATGCAGTTTGGTGACAAATGACAATCCTCCCCATACTGGAATGCAGTGATGTAACTATAGGTATGGGGGCTCATGAGTTGATCAGTGTAATGAACGATGAGTATGGCCATCAGATCTGCCACGAATGCTTCTTACAGACCAGGGGTGTTGTTAGACATAAACTCTACTGGGGCACAGGCCCCTATTCATATTACTTTGACAATTTGTCTGTTTACACATAACAATATTTACTGGTTAATGTTTATTCATAAAAACCCATGTTAGAGTAATCTAATCCAACCCTTACCCTACACAAACCAAACCTGTTCTTCCAGGCAGATTATGCTAAAGTTTCCCTAAACATACATCCCTGGGTCACTCCTCTTTCCTTTTACCTACAGTCAGAAACTAGAAAAAGTTCCAAAAGGCTCATAAGCAGGAAAGTATAAAGTATGTCAAACTGTCATTCTTCCTTACATGTTCTTGGGATATGCTTGTTACTGTCTCTATAACTTTGTCTGTTGGGCTGGTGCCATGTTTACAGTGATGTGCTAAAGTGTTGTGTTCTCTGTCATATGTGCCACAAACATGCTGTGGTTCATCTGATTCCTCCTTGTGTAGTTTGTGTTTGTGTACCAATCTCACCAATAAGAACGTGAAAGATGATGGCTATCGTCCCTGCGGCAACCATGCACAGGACTGCTTTGGTACGGTCACGTTTGCTGTTAACAAACACCAAGCCCACGTTTTTAAAGTCGCTCATTGGTCCTGTGAAGAACTTCATCAGGGAATAAGCCAGCCCATAGCTGGCCAGCATCTCTACTGCATCCTCCTTGACCGCTGCAATGCCCCTGTTTAGAGCCTGTAAGGAAAGGAGAAGGAAAGACAGAAACAGCAGAGCATGATGAGACAGAGGTGTGGAGACAAGAAACATTTTGAATAAAATGTTTTATTGTTAGGTTCACTGGTATGCATTGCAATAACTATGTGGTTAAATACCACTTGTTGTTATGATACCCTTTACCGTATGACCTTATCGTTTATAACTTTACTCACATTCAACAGGGTTGAAGTAAAAAGTTGACATTAGAAGGTTGTTATTTCAGCTTTAATTGACTTTCCACATAAAACGAATGCAAAACTGTAGCCCCTATGTTCAATTCATATTATTATGACAGTTATGCCCTAGCATGACACAGCATTGTATGCTATAAACTGCCATCGCTGTACTAGCCTATCCATTGTTTAGGTTGCTAACCTCAGTTCTCACCCCTTGATTAACTGGTGTACAATTTCAGAATACTTCAGCCTACTTGTTCATAGTACAATATCAGGTGTTGTCAGAGATTATTCATTGCTCCACCTGACCCATTTTTAATGAAAGCAATCTAACCAAGACAAAGAGAGTTTTGTTTTGGTGATGGAATTAGAAGTTCTATCCTTACCTTTCTGAAAAGGTACAATCGTGTGTAATGGCAGGCATCCTAATGCAAGACCTTGAACCTCTGACCAGATATACGGATAGCTATGATGAATGAGAGTTCTTATCGCAATATAAACCTTGCCTAGCAATGTACAATACTGTTGAACTGTCATTTCAACTTAAAGAGCTAATTAAAACCAGCACTAACTAGGTCACTGTATAACAGTTTACTAGTTGTCTGTTCACAGAAGAAAGGTATTTTGTCCCCAATAAGGTCAGGCCACAGAGAGACCTTAGCTATATAACTTCCTGGTTTATGGCTTCAATATAAAACAATAAAACGGATCTTACAGATCTCACTCTGAATTTTTCCCAAATAAAGTGTCATTCTAAGATGTTCTTTACATTCTCCTATTTTGCAAGTACCTTTTTAATGTTTCAAGCAGATATGGTTCATTTGTTGGGGATCACAAATTATTTAAACCTGTGTTGGTTCATATAACAGGCCATACCAGCTCACAAGTTACTAATTGATGACTAGAGAGTAGGCCAGTGTTTGTTCCTTGTTTTTGTCTTTTTTGTGCACTTTGGAGGTGACAACACGTGTCCGAATCAGGCCATCCAAAACTGCATTATCATCTCAGTTTTTGCATTGTCCATTCCTGAATACGAGCTCAAACGTGTGCTAACGGCCAACTGTTACACACAGGTGATGGTCGAGCGAACTTGTTGGTGGTTGTCTACACCTAGTCATCATTGGCTATATTAATATTGGAAGACAGCTGCGTGAAAGACGCGAACGAGCACACAGAAAGCAAGCAGGTCTTCACGGAAAATAATTGCTTGTTATTAAAATACTAGTGACACAGTGCCTCTAATATTAAGCACATGCCCTACGCATGCGAACAAAACCATCGTGCGAGCAGTGCGACCATTTTTAAGGCTCATCAAGACATGTTTAATCTTTTCAATCAGATTCATAGAAGGAAGAATAACTTGCCTGTTCTCCTAGGTCAATTGATATGTTTGTGATGGCGAGAGGAACTAGGAATCGGATAAGAGGCCAGTAGTGAGTTAGTCCAGGGAATTTCACCTTCATATTGGAAGGATGAAGAGCTGCGAGCATCAGCCGCTTGTTGGTCCAGGAGTGAGGAGGAATAAGCGAGTCGCAGTCACCGCCAGCTGTTTTCTGTATTTTCTAGCAGAAATCCAAAAGGATCGGGTCCATCCCTGCTCTCATACACAACAACAGCATCAAAAACAATGATCTAACGCAGGGACAGAGAGGAGGGCCACCAGAAATTTCTGCTGACGGTCTCTCCATTGTTCATACATCAGGAGAGGAAATAAATACATAAAATCATGTTGTGGAAACACTGCCCATCCCACTCACTGAAACGCATAAATGTATGAAACTCGAAGTGACCACTGGTTTGGGGGCCGCCTTTTTCTTCTGCTCTGTGATGCCTTTAGCAGCAGATAACCCATAATGCACTGATAAGTACTTAAATCATCTCACCCTTCCGCTATAGCACGTGGGGTTACCACAATAAACACTCCTCTTCTGGGCGTCACGAGCTGCGCACCGAAATTGGTACCTACCTTTGGACCACTGAACAGCAATCGCAATTGAGTGTCATACTTTTAAAGGCTGGTGAAATCAAGTTGCAATACACGCTTTACTTCACAATGCCTGTTTATAGATAGTTTAGATCCAGCTCCCAGTCACCCTCACACACACCCTGTGTCACTACCCCCCCAACTCCCCTCACCTGCATGTGTGGTTGTTGACAACATCACTTGTCACACTAATGGCACAGAGGGTGTCCTGTCTCCAACCCATAGATAAACAAGATAAGTCACGGGGAGGTCAGTTGAGTTGTGTAAACTAAACTGTAAGGAAAACCCATGGTTATTAACCCATTTTTAAATGAACATCAACCATTGACCACCCCACTGGCCTCCCCCCATTCAGCTGTTGATCATAGCCTACTTTGCAAAATTGATAAATGTAGTGCCCCCAAAATAACCACTGTCCATCATTTGATGGCTATGCCACTGCCTCTTGCTAACACTTACTCATGAGATCTATTAACTTTTTGTAGTTCATCCACATCTTCCTGTGGATGCTGTCCTTGCTCAAGAACAGGTGTTGAACAAGAAACGTGATTGGCTGCTTGTAGGCTACCCCAGGAGAGGTTGGCTGGAGCACATACAGAAGCAAGATAGTAGAATGCTAAACAGAAAGGTGTACCCACCGCCAGTAGGGGTGTCAAGGGGTATACCTTTGTCATATGACAGTGGAACAAGATGAAAGATGCTTGGTGACCTACTGTGTCTACTGTGTACCTAATGGTTGAGGTCCCTGCTCCAACAGTTGGTGTGTGCAAGGTGGGAAAATATGCTACAGCAGAGTGTGACAGTGTTGATCATCTTTGCATGAACACATGATAGTGATTTTGTAGTGGTTACTTACCCATAGTTGTATCAGGCAGTAGATGACATGCTGGAGATTATTTCTGAGTTTAAGGAACGAGGACTCAGAGCCTGACCATTCTTCTGAGCCTATGTAGACTATTGTTTTAGTGAGCCTGAAACGATTAGATCTGTTCCTCCTACTACTTACAGAAGTTCTGGGAGTGATACAAGGGTTAGCTTCTGAAATGATTCACTTCAAAATCCTTAAATGCTATTATCTGCCCACCTAGTTGACAGTGTGTGAACCAGAAAAGTAAATGTTTAAACTTTAGTGTTCTGTGAGAAAGTTTAGCACCTTTATCAATGATCTGTTGACAGAACCTCAGAAATAGTTTTTCCTGTTTGTGGCCAATACATTTATATCGTTCCAAGGTATCACTGTGCCATTGTCAATATATGGATTGCTATATGAAGAGGAGATCAAGGGGATCATTTCTGCTCAGAAATGTTCAAAACTCGCTCTCCAGAAGAGGGCAGCATAACACTGTAATTAAGTTTTTACCCCGTTACTAGGCGTGGACACCGCAGAATGCTCACGTTACTGCACTGTTCTGTGAACTGCATATTGCCTACTTAAGTGGCACACTGTGTAATAGTAGGCAAAATATAAAATGAGGATCAGGATAATGATAGTGGATGGTCTAGGTACGAGTAGCCTTTAAACGTTTTAATTGATGAAGATTAAACTAGGCTTATACATTAATGATGCATAGTCTAAACAAGCGTGTCAGATTGGTTTATCACTGGCAGTCAAGCGGCTAGTATGGGACAGTTTGGAAAGGATTTCTGAGATAATAGAAACATTTTAGCATGAGCCCATAATGTAGTGAATTAAAGTATTATCATTTTTAGGTAACTCTCTGTTTTGTTAGAAAACATAGGCTATTGTAGCGCAAATAAACATTCACTAGTTCACTCTGTCAAAATAGACTGTCCCGGGAGGCTACACAACAATCAGTAGGGATTTAAACGAGAAATTTCCCGGAACACTCATCATTTACTACCATTCTTGAGGCTGTAAGGCAATGATTTTACTACGACCACGCCCCCGCCAGTTTACACTCCTCACAGTCCGAAAAACGTCCGCCGCGTAACATAGGTCTATGTTTAACAGACCATTTATGTTAGATACGTCGACTCGTAGTTGTCAACAAGTCTAAAAAAAACTTTAAATGTGTATTTGTTGTTGATAAGTTTGTAAAATAATTTCTAAATAAACGACTTAGTATACTACGCATTGCACATTTGGCGGGAAATTGCACCGGGTGGCGGATGGGGGGGGAAATGCTGTAGTCTTAAAACCCGCGGGAGCAGCTGTTCGTAATCTTGCAGTAAATGACATTCAACGGGGTGGGATCGACTGCTGGAAAGAGAGACAAGTCCACGCTTTTTCTCATAGACACAGCATTGATACCAAGGATTTAACGACTGTGTGGACTAATCCTACGATTGGAATAGGCTATTGCTTTTCCTGGACATAATTTGATTTCCACCATTATAATCATAAGGTTTATTGCTGTCACACTGCTACGGTAAGTTATTTTTAGTAGTTTATCTTGCGTTTTTTCGACAATTTATTACATTAAGATAGTTGTTTAAACAACATAACTGTTGAAAGTGTTCAGTGCATGTCTTAGTTGAACGGCTGTTATAACGGCTGTCAGCTGTCCCTTTTGCATATTAGTCTGTGAACGTCATTTCCATTTTCTCATTGTTTCTCCAATTTTAATGTCTTACAGGCACAATGCCGCAAGTTTCGAATATGGCCAGTAAAAACTATGATTACGACTACGACTTGGTTCAACCCTACTTCATTTGCGACGAGGAGGACAATTTCTACCATCCCCACCAAGGCCAGCTCCAACCACCGGCACCCAGCGAGGATATATGGAAGAAATTCGAACTGTTGCCGACACCACCGCTTTCTCCCAGCCGGCGCCCATCGCTGTCCAGCCTCTTCCCCTCTACGGCAGATCAACTGGAAATGGTCACGGAATTTCTCGGGGACGACGTGGTCAACCAGAGTTTCATATGTGACGCGGACTATTCCAAGAGTTTTCTCAAGTCTTTTATTATCCAGGACTGTATGTGGAGCAGTTTTTCAGCAGCTGCCAAATTAGAAAAAGTAGTATCGGAGAGACTTGCAACGCTACAGGCAAGGAGGGAATCGAGTCAAACGGGGGAGTCGAGTCATGAAGTCAGCACAAGTCCCAATGTCAGTTACCTGCAAGACCTGAACACGTCGGCTTCGGAATGTATAGATCCCTCAGTTGTCTTCCCTTATCCCCTTGCTGAGAATCCCAAACCCACCCAAACAACTTTAGTCTCGACCATGGAATTGCCTTTGGATACCCCTCCAAACAGTGGCAGTAGCAGCAGCGACAGTGAATCAGGTGTGTGTCTGCAACATATGTTTTGTTTTTAAAACTGTCCGACCAACAGTATAATTCAGTTTACACATGCAGTGACTGGTTTTTAACCAACAATGCACGTTGCATAAATATAGTTGTTTTAAAATGATGTAATTAATGGTAAAAGGGCATGTATGTGCCTCAACTGCTCTTGTCAGGATTTAAGGTGTTAAATATTGCATGGGGTTTGCCATGTCACTGGTAGTTGCATAAGATGCCGTTCTCCCTCCCCTCTCTATTCCCGAGTGTGGGGGTTGGTTCTTGCACCTCACCATGCAATGCTCAGCTGAGTGGGAGAGAAGGCGGGGACTCCTGCCTTTTTTTAAACGTGAATATTGTTCCAGCTGTAGTCTAAGCAGGGGAAAGAATGTGGTCTGCTGCTTGTCACAGCCGGCATATGATTTAACCCTTTATTTTTCATTCCCTTCTCAGAAGAGGACGAGGATGACGATGATGATGACGACGAGGAGGAAGAGGAGATTGATGTGGTGACTGTTGAAAAGAGAAAGTCTGCGAGGAGGTCAGATTCAGAGTCCGGCAGCACGGAGTACTTCAGTCCGCTTGTTCTTAAAAGGTGTCATGTCAACATCCACCAGCACAACTACGCAGCACAACCGTCAACGCTAAATGAGCAGCCCGCCATCAAGCGGATTAAGTTTGAGGGCAGCGGGAGGGTGCTGAAGCAATTCAGCCACAACCGTAAATGCTCGAGTCCCAGGACGTCGGACTCGGAGGATAACGACAAACGCAGGACTCATAACGTTCTGGAAAGGCAACGACGGAATGAGCTCAAGTTGAGCTTTTTTGCTCTAAGGGATGAGATTCCAGATGTTGCAAATAACGAAAAAGCCGCTAAAGTGGTTATACTAAAGAAGGCAACGGAGTGCATTCTCAGTATGCAGACAGATGAGCAGAAACTATTGACTCTTAAAGGGCAGTTGAGGAGAAAGAGTGAACAGTTGAAACACAGACTTGATCAGCTAAGAAATTCTCAGCAGGCCTAATGAGGGAAATGGAAGATAAAGGACTCATGTTTTAAGCCTTGAACTTACTTGCTGTTTATAGATGTGGTGTTGCATGCAAATGCAGAGAGATGACTTAAGTTACCATAGGTGACCACACACCTGGACTGGAATTATGATATGTTGACTTTCAATGCCTCACTTGAAACTTTCCTAGAGGTTTCCAATTTATTTGTATTTAATTATTTTTATTAAGGAGTTTTGCAAATTGCATAATTTAACTTAAAATGCTTTGTTTTTGTAAGTTTTGTATATAATACTCTCAAATGTATTGATCTCACATACATTTTATAAATCCTGTATGACAGCAGTCATGTGTCCTAACTCGTGAATTGATAAACAATGCTACAAAACAGCTTGTTGTAAAGGGCACTACTTGTGCATTCATTTCTTCACTCAAGGCCTTTTAAATATGGCCACGGAGCCTCTACGTCTGCCTCTAGTCATGTGAATGGAAAATGCAGAATGAACTGCACAGCCATGTGCACTCCACATGATCCTCTAATGGGCGCACACTCACACAGACGCCCCCGCCTCTTCTCTAGACCATGCTGGAAGGTAGTGCACCAAGGAGGGGGAGGGGAACTGGGTTCACGCCAGTTCTGCCTGGCAGTTGCTCAGCTTTCCTCCCGTGGTTTATAGTCCATTTCATCAAGATAAGATTGTGGAAAAGCGTCAGTTAGTTACAGTTAACCAAAGGAAGTTGGACACTTGTGTTACAGCTTTGAAAATAATAATTATATAACCAGTATACTCACTCCATGGCTCTGCCATCAGCACCCAGTTGGCAGGATCTTATATGACTAATCCTTACGTCAGGTGCTTTCCTGCCCTACATCCCAGACTGCAAGGAGAACTCGGGTGTAGGGGTTGACAAACTGTGCAAAAGGCTGAGTCATAATCCTGTATTAATACAATTTTCCAAAGCGCATCTTTATCTGCCACTGTTTGTAAACTTTAGACTGAGGTGAAGTAAAATGTGGGAATACAACGGAAGAGATCCAGGTTAACGAACCCGTTTTTTGTCCTTGCTATTCTATTCAGTTGTCTAGTGTGTTTTCAGGGGATTCAGTTACTTCGTAAGGCGATTCAATCAAAACAAAATAATACAACACTAAGCTTTATGAATGTTTGGTCATAAAACCACTTCCGGCTAAATAAAATATTTTGATGCCAAATGTTCTGATGAACCGGAAAATGTAGGCCTAATAATTTTCTCTTGGCTCTGTCTAAATGATCTTTTTCATCCTATCAGATAAAAGCCCTCCAAGCCCATGTTTCTGTTTCAGAATAGTATATTACAACTAATTTGACCAGATGAAAGACCGCTTCACACTTCTCCACACCTTATTTTTAAGTGGCCATTAATTAAAGATCTTAAACCTGCCACTAATCTGATCAGAACACCTTCTGCATCTTGTGACATGTAACATGCATTAGGGGACAGGCTGCTTCTTAATTCCTTGAATCAACTCATTGTACCACATTAAGTCATTGTATTGCCACTCGTCAGCATACTGCTGGCCTATAGTTATTTCCTTTCATCATTTGCCTGAAACATATTTTCTCTCCACAATACCTCCCAGGTGAAAACTGTCTGGATGACATCACTAAAATCCTGATTAGGGGCGTGGGCATGTAGCCCTGTCCTGACAACTTTCAAAATCATAGAAAATCAAATTAGCAAATTATTCATTAAGTTGTATTTCAACACAATACACTAAAGAAGAACTAATTATAAGTTGAACTGGTCAGACATTGTAAGTCACATTTCATACTGAACTGATTAATGTCTGTGTCTTTCGAAAGGCTGATCAGACTCACCTGTATTTACCCATGTCATTAAGGTCAGTGTAAAGGGATATCATTCGATGAATCCCAGGTTGCAATATGCAACAAGCAATATGCAATAGTTCTATGAGGTCAGTGAACACAAGAGGAAGTGGAAAGTGCATATGAGTTTGTGCTTGAAGACAGAGGGATTATCGTAAGCACTGCTTTAAAATGATTTTCTGTAGAGGTCAGTCCTCATGCAATATGGGGTTCTTGTCTGCAGACCACATTTACAGAATCGAAAGAGTCATAGCAGAGAACTAGCAGCTCTGGTGGCTGATATCAATAAGTGGCTGTTAAAAACAAACATTCGCATCATAGGGAGAAAAAGTAAACACAGCAGCATCTTCACACAGGTTTACCTACACAGTATGCCCATATGAATGCAGTAAATGATTAGTAAAATATGCAATTACAGATATGGTTGTCATGTGTTTGTAACATCAGATTAATGCCAATAAACTACTGAAAATGTATTGTGCAGGATTGTCTTTTAAACAGCTGTTCTCTGATTGATCAGGCGGTCAACATACCATAGCGGAGAGAAAGTTTTGTCTACATTTTTACGGATGCTATTTGATTATAGTGACTAGTGCATGGGGTATGTACTGAAACTGTACAATCTTGTGAGAACGCGGTGTAACTTAATCGGTTGCTTCAGCTGCGGTCTAGCAGTGTGTCTGGTAAAACCATGACGTCGTACTCTAAATCTGACTATGTTAAACGTTCCGTGAGTCAAGTGCGTCACGAGCACATGGGAAATCCGAGCAGATCGTGATTTTAACCGATCATTTATTTCTACTGCAAGATTCGGTGGAATATATGATATTGGTTAACAAAAGAATGGAGAATTAAGGTAAACTTGAGCCCCTTTCAATTGCTATAGCTGTTGTGATCCTTAACTTAAAAGGCTTTGTGGACAACATGGCTTTCTAGTAATTATTAGGTCACAAAATGTTTGTCAATGATTAGTATATAATCATGACACAAAATTGATGATTGTAAAGAATGTTAAAACATTCTTAAAAAATATGGATGACATGTCCTTACTTCACATCAATCCATAGTCTACATTTTGAATTCAACATGTCCCCTGAACCCTGGTTGTATAAACCAATACATTTTATAACCCTTTGAATTTCGTCCTCACAGAAAATGTATTGAACATCACCTGTTTTGCACATTGCCAAAACGACTACCACATTGTTGGGAGGTGCTTTGTAACCATCCAATGTTCTGTTCCAATTTTACATCAAGTAAAATATGTGGTTTGCTGGGTAGGATTTGTGTCTGGTGTGTCCTGTTTCCATAAAATCAACTCAGAAAACTGTGATCATAGTGGACTTGGAATCTGGCTCTATCTCTAGGTTTAATGTTCTGGTCTGTCACTAGATTGCCACAGACTAGTATCAAAGTCATTTCAACCATCCTTGCATGTGATAACACATTTAGATTCATTTTCCATGTCAAGTAGAGTGGATTCTACTCACTATCTGCCCAACTGGTAGACTCCAGTTTGCTGTACTCTGACGTACTCTGCTTTACTGTGCTCTGCTGAGCTCTACTTTACTGTCCTCTACTGTCCTCTACTCTACACTACTCTGCTACTCTCTATCTGATGGGTGGTGTCACACATCCCTATTACAAATGTATGAATATGACCTTTTTTTGGCTTTACATCTATGTCTCAAATTCACAATACCACATAATTTATCATTTGGGTGACATTCAGAGTGCATCCTATCAGTACAACCCTATTCGTAAAAACAGCCTAATCAAATTGTCCACGCTTGGATTGAGGAAATGAGGTCAAGTGCAGCAACCATTGTCCGTACTTGTGTGCACGTGTGTGTTGAAAAGGTGGTCAAATCTGAGCTGTGAGTTATTGGAAAAGTGACATGTCATTTGTCTTGCTTGTGTCTGCAAGTCTGTGCATAGTGGGTATGTCCAGATATGCTGTGTGTATGTGTTTGTATTACATGCTCTGTGTTTGTATTACATGTGGAACACTAACCATGTTTTATGATCAAAACAATAACTGTGTGTATCTGTGTGCCACTGTGAGTGTATGTCTTGAGGCAGTGGCCATGTGTCACAGATGTGAGGGGGACCAGGTGGCTGTCCTCCATAGTAGCTGTTGCGATTGGAGCAGCTGCAAGGTTTCAATTTGTCTTGATTTTTTGACAGAGGAAATTAAATTGTTACCGGGTTTAACTGAGCCATGTCAATGGTTGTGTCCCTTTTTAGCGTAACATATAATACATCATAGCACTGTCCCAATGTGACAATGCACTTTCCTATAATTCTCTCTCTCACAGTTATTAATGAAAGCCCATCTTTGTCATCAATCTTCAACTCTTGCATAGTTCCAGAATTACAATAAGCATGTAGAATATTGCAATTTGGAAGAACCTTTTAATGACAATAGATGTTGAGATGTTAACCAGGACAGTCTATGCAACAACACTAAGTAATAGTAGTGTTGTCAGAAGTAATATTTTGATTTGACTTTGATTTAAGACCCAAGCACTGATAAAGAAGATGACCAGCCGGCTGCCAGTTCAATTTAGCCTTGAAGATACATAATTAAGTTTAGAGATCGAGTGATACTTGGTTGTTGCATAATAGGCTTTTTTTCAATAACTAAGACCAGCACCTTTTGGTTAAAAATCTATAGAACAACCCCCAGATCAGAATATGTTAGTGGTATTTTGAACATAGTGTGTTCAGCAGCATGAAGGTAGGCTAGCTCAACTATGATCTATATTGTCACTTTTCTCAAACACATTTCAGGAACTTTCCTTAAGCCATTTACTGTATATAATGTGTATGTTGGCTTCTACTTTAGTTTAATATTCACACACACAGGAGCTCGCAGACCTAAACACTGTGGACTAAAAATAATCTAACTAATCTCTTTCTTTGTTCTCATTCATAGTGGCCACTTTCATCAGAATGCAAGTGTGTGTGCATTAGTGCATGTTTAGGTATGCCTGATTTTGGCTGTGTATGACCAAAGGCCTGTGAATAAGTCTGTCTATTTATATGTACATGTTTGTGTGTGTGTGTTGCATATGTTTATAAGAACGATCCAGA
Organism: Mallotus villosus; assembly: GCA_903064625.1. NCBI lineage: Eukaryota > Metazoa > Chordata > Actinopteri > Osmeriformes > Salangidae > Mallotus > Mallotus villosus. The sequence continues at coordinate 145,338 of CAEFZP010005902.1, read as the reverse complement.
GTGTAGGTGCTTAGGATGGCATTCATGGAAAATATGCAGACACTGCTCCAATAACACAGATGCAAATCCTTTATGTACAGCGTGCCTATGCAAAAGTGTGTACGTAACCTCAGTAGCTCCTGTCCTATCCTGGTCCCCCTCCCTCCCCAGGGTAGCTGGGGTCAATGTAAGGAAACCAAAGTGTTGTGAGTTCACAGTTATCTTTCTCTTTGTCAGTTAGTAAAACAATTCTCAACTCAATTCTTCACAGGTTTGGGAGTCAGCAACATGCTCTTCATTAAGGTTCCCAATCACAATGGACACATGCCACACCAACACCCAGGACTGAAGGTAACTGCTCTCAGCCCTTACTGGGGGGGGTTTATTTGATCAATTTGTGTGTTTTAAGCAAATTTCTGAAGAAAGCACATAGACAATTCTCATTACCTCATGCTCATAATTACCCATTCAATTTTAACGATTCCTCACAGCATTTTTATCGGATTAGCTCTTCTCATTGTTTTAATAAATACACATTTGGAAGGGCAAGCCCCGCATAACTTGTTGTTCGGCTTCAGTGTTGCAAGCTTGTAAACATTTTAGCGAAAAAACTTACGTACAGAATGGCTGTTCATATGTATTTTGATGTAGTTCATCAAAATAATTCATTCAAAATCATTTATTCTATCATTTGAAGGTATTCATCATCCAATCTTTAAATGTTACTTCATTAAAGGCTTGTTTGGCAGCTCCATTTTGAAGACACTATTTGGAAAACTAGTAATAGCCGATAAGGTTGTATAGCCAATGGCTCCCCAGAGATTTACATCATGGACAAACTCAAATCAGCCCATACAGAGAGTCAGTCCCTCTTGGTGGAGTCTTGATGGCCAACTGATGGTCATTCTGACCCTTTCCCCCATCCCCCCTCGACCGTTACGCACTGTTGTCCCATTGAAAGTGATTCAGTCCCCCACCTCCCCGGCTCTATCCGTCCCTCATAGCCCCATCCATCATGTGTAAAACGGAGCTAGGAGATTGCCAGCCATCTGGAGAAAACGATCCCATCACCACTTATGTCGTTAAGAGTTGTCTCTCCATACACACTATCCACCACTCCATCCCATGTTCCTGTGCCTGATGAACTGACTGTGAGGTGAATCCTCTTGTGACATGTAACATGAGATGTTTTCAGTTTGTCCCTCTGTCTCTCTCTGTCTGCCTCGCTCTCTTTTTCTTTTTTTCCCCCCCTCACTGTCACTCTCTCTTTCCCTCCACTGCTAGCCTTACCCTGCTCTTTCTCGTGCATGAAGAAGACAGGATGTGTCACACTACCCTGTCTTACACACTGACTCCGTTATGCCGTTACAAAGCAGCCATGTCAACAACAATCCACAATGGATTATTGTACTCAGATCATGTACCCATGACAATAGGGTATATCACGTTCATATTTGAACCCAAGGGCAGATAACCACATACTCCCTTACCAGGTATTAGTGAACATAATTTTAAATACGTTTTTGAACATCGGTACATCCATACCATGCTCAGAATGTCCATGAAAGTCCAGCAAAACTTCACACACCCCTCTGTTTGCTTAGTCAAAAGCAACAAACAAGAAGCATAATAGGGAATCGGTGTGAAATCCTGAATGCGACACCTTGTTTGGAGAGCAAACAAGGACGTTTGTCTACCCTCGCATGAGACGATTTAGGCTTTTCTTTACTGTGTCTTTGTGTGTGTCTGTTTGATTTGCAGTATGAGGACATGAGCCAGCGTGTGTCACTACCATTGAACATATGGACAGAGTTGGGGGATGGAGACATGGGAAACCAGACCCCCTGCCGTTTCCATTGACACCTCACAGCATGTAAGCCAATATGTCTGCCCTCAGGCAACAACAAACATTTCCCTTGATTCATATTGACTAGATGCCTGTGGACTACAGCATTTGGTTGTAAGGTGGGCAGTTTCCAGGATTCAAATGGATAGTGGTTTTCAGTAGGGGGAAGGTTCCCAATCCCCCAGAGAACTAGCTCTGAATAATCTGTATTCTTGAAGAAGAATTGACCTCTTGAGTTGACTGAATGAGGGGTGTCCATCTATTTTTTAAGGCTTTCTCCCTCCGAGTTTAGAAGGAACTGTGATTGAATGGACATGGAGTTTCACTATCCACACAACAAATCACTATCCCCACACCTGCAGGCTTATGTCGGACGTAGACAACATTATTTTTGTCCCGATTGGGCTGGTTAAGGGTTAAGGGTTAGAGGGTTTCCCTATGTGCCAGATTCTTTCCAGCGTGCACCCTTATGTTGGCACCTTTTTTGTAGTTTAATGAGAAAGGTTCACAGCCTACACCTTTTAAAGTTGTGCAACACAGGTGGTGTTCTATCATATTTTTGCTACCCATCAGAACATGCTACCAGCAGATACTGCGCTTGTGCAAGGTTAATTTTGGGTTAGCCCTACATGTTTGTCTAGCAGTGCAGTTTACCTGAGTATAATGAACTTAAAAAGGTCCATAGTCCGCTGGGACGGTTGTTTGTAATAAGGATTGTACCTAAATTGTACTATTAATAGTACATTTGTAGTGAATGTTGTAGCCACGAAGAAAGACCATTACATTGTTTTGATAGTGATTCATGAATTCATTATTAAAACCTCCTTTAATAACATAGTAATCAGGATTGTTCAAGAGAAGGAAATAAAAGCCAGCCAACACTGTGAGCAACACTAACATGAACAGGACAGAAAAGTGCTGCTAATGATTTGGTAAATGGACAGGAAAGATTTGAGACAAAGGATTCCCTTGAGAATGTTGAGTAATCTTGCTTCAGATTTACAGTGTCCACTTAGACTGATGACTAACACATAGCTCATCTTTGTATTTCTGGTTGATTTAGGACCTTTTTTGGTTTAATGTCTCTACTTAATGTTGAGTATAATCATCCTTGCGTGACAGTGCCATTGTAATATGAGTCATATTTTACATGAATCATGTTCCCTAAAACAAAATAATGTCTAGCGTTACTTGTGTATATATAGTCTCAATTAAAAAGTAAAAAGGAATGTGTACCCATGTAAAAGCAAGGGATAATTTTCAGATGTAGAAGAAAGTCAATGTATGTGATACACATTTTCAGAACATACAGTAGAACCAGAGCAATACAGAGTGCCAGCTTTTGTTCAGACTGTCAGAAATTGGGTCGGAAAGCATCTCTCATTACAAATAAATGTGTCTGGAGGACCTTGAACTCATCTGATGTATCAAATAAAGATTGTCCCCCCCCCTCACACACACACAAACACACACACACAGACACTCACACATACACACTCTCACAGACAGACAGACACACACACACACACACACTTCCTTCTCAATTAGTAATGAGTGCTGCTGGGGCGGAAGCTTGGAGGAACAGGAGCGAGCCAGATCAATTATGTCAAATGGCTTCTCTAATGGACTTAAACTGATTAGGTATGTGTGTGTTTCTATTTCAATGGAAGTGAGTGTGTACGATTATTCAGCTGAATTGCATGTGTGTGTCTATTGTATGCGTGTGTGTTCTGGCCTTAAGGGACCAATTGGATTTTGCTCCAGACTAACTCGCATGCCATTCTCTTTTATCCTCCAAATACTATTTTTAACCCTAGACATTCAAGTGTAACTGAGTTGAATTTGTTAATCATACACCTCAGTATAAATACCCCCCCACTCGCACCATCAAAGAGCTAGCGTTTCGGTGGCTCAGTTGGTGAAAGTGGTGTTTGTGAGGTGGTCATTGTGTTTGTAGGTCAGAGGGCCTGAGTTCAAACTCAGTGTGGGCAAGATCAGGAGGAAGCAATACTGACGGGTGACCAAGAACCCCTGTGACAGGGTAAGGTAAAGACATCACTGAGAGACCTTGTGCTTCCTGTGTCCATAAAAGCTCTTTGATGGAAGTGCTGTAATAGTTAACTATTCCTCCTAGTATTGATGTACTTTATGGCCTTGCAGGGCAGTTCCACGGTAGTTGAGAAGAGCACATTGTGAAATGTCTCTGCACTGTGCCAAATGCTCCATTTGGTCACCATCAGTCAACTTTTAAGGAGTGTCTCAAAGAAATACCTCAAAACAAATCAACAGCTCACTTGACATTTTATAATTTTGTTATTTGTGTTATTTAATTTCATTTTCGATTTAGTTTATGATGTGTGCAGGTTCAACAATAGGGACAGACAAAGGGATCTGTAAAATGTCACAATACCAGGAAATAATAGCAGATATTGGACTCCAGGTCTACAATACATCCTTATCTCAACAACACAAAATTGTATAAGAAAATCAATATGATCTGACACTATGTATACACACACATGCACATCCGCTTCCTTGTGCAAGGACACAGAGTGCACACAGTTCGAAGGCATGCATACCTCACATGCACACACAATGCAAACAAAAGATGCACACACCCTTAGTAACATACACAAAACCTTTACGAAAAACATAGTATTTTTGATCAAACACTCCTAACATAGGGCACATCAATTAGGCCGGGGGTTTGTGATGCACACTCACTCACACACATTGCACAGGCAGACAGTCAGTCTGTATGCACACAGCTGCCACCAAGAGTCACACAAGTCCCCTCTCCTCCCCACACTGACCTCCTCGAACGCCCTTAACCCCAGGGTCGACATCACTTCCGGTTACTCAGCTCTTTTTTTTGCCAGGCAGAGTCATTGCGTCCAGAATGGCTACACTCCCGACAGCTGAGCCCTCCCAGGGGATGGAGGAAATAGGAGGGGCCAAACCACCAGACCTCTGGCAAGTGCTTTAAAAAGCAAAGAGAGAAAAGAAGAGGTCATAAAAGGGATAGGCATAAGGTCTTTACAGCTCTCCAAAGTGACCTGACAGATTGGTTTTGCCACACTATTGGGACCCATGTCTATTGGGACTGCACTATTAGGACCAATGTCACAACATTGATGCTAAATGCTGTGTATGTACATTCTATGTATAGTTTATGTTGCAACTATAAACCAGCCAAGATAAAAGCCCTCCAATAATAAGTAGTTCCATTTAACTACAGTACATAGCTTTTTTTCTTTAAGGCATGTCAGTTTGACAACCTTGGCAGCAGCACAGCAAATCCAGGAGTGTTAAATTATTGTTCTGGTGTAAAAAGTACTTGAGAATGGCATTTGCCTGTGTTCATTAAGGTTAACACTCCCTCTTATTAAAAGTACACCCAATCTGGAACTGAAAATGGGACCTATTTTCATGAATAAGATAATGCAGACATTGTTGATTTAATTAAATGCAAGTCCCACAGGCCACACAAATAGGGTTGGTTTGGACTTATGGTCTTATTTGTGTAAGAAGTGGAATTGGTAGAGAGATAATTACTTTTTGGCAAGGTCCCTCTTGACAAAGGCATCATGGTATGGTATACATATGGAAAGGCCAATTGCCAGGTTTATGATGTATTCCACAATGTGAAATTCTGAAAATTTACTATTTAACTGTCTTAGCTGTGCAACACAGCAACCACACCCCCAAATAGAGTATATTTAACTTTCACCCTGGTCATGCACCATTGCGTCTCTCACCCAGACGACGGGGGTCATGAACTCTGTGACCCCAAATGACTCAGAGTGACAGTCCCATGAACTCTGACCTTGGCGCTGGGATGTAGACTATTCCCTCACAACCTTCTACTTTAATCTTTAGGGACAAAGGGACGAGGAGCTGTGTTTGTCAGTTTATACGTAATACTTAACAAGTGTAATTTCACCTCATGTTCTACTGCCTCATGTTCTTCTCTGTTCATGGGGTTCATTTCACATTACAGCTTATTGAAGTTAATCTAAATTGATCATACAACCTGTGCTGTCCAGTGTTACTGTGATTTAGCAGGTGTGCCAATGACGTTAACGTTAAACACGCTGTGTTCTCATGGGGAAAAGTAAGCCTGTACAGGGTTACATCATCAAAAGAAGTGATAACTACCCTCTGACAACATAATGACCATTCTACTTTATGACTGACAGTCTTGTCAAAAAGGATCATTGATGGTAACACATTAAAAGTGACAAGTCAGCATACTTTATCCTGACAGGCCATCATTATCACAGAAATACTAATCTCTTGAAATCACTGACCAAGCATACACTTTCGTTCTGGAGACGAGAGCTGAAGACAAAGAACCACATATCAAACAAGTTGAGCTTCCCTTGGAAAAAACGGGACCCAAATCATTGTCCCTTTGTGTGCTGCACTCTGTGTTTTCCATTTCCTATGAATGTTTTGGTGGTGGGAAGCTTGCTCATATTTAGGGGTGTTTTTATCTGCATGCCAACCCACTAACAATAGTCCTATCGTTCGTGTGGAAAGCAAAGCATTTTAACTGTGGGCAAAGTGCCATTATTATTCAACCTCCTTTTCCATTCTTTATTTATAGACTGGGCCATGCAAACCAAAATGCTAGTCAGTAACGCAGAACTCAGATGACAGATGTAGCTATAATTGTTTGCAAAAATAACCAAATCAAGACAGTTTGTTACTCCACAACAATCGGATGTTGAGATAGACCCTTGTTTGGTTCATTACAGTCCTTAAGTATAACCTGGCAACCTGCCTCAGTTTTGGCCGACACCAACTGTCCCCACCCATCAGACATGGATGGAAAAGCACAACCATGTCACAGTAAACTAGACTGGTTTCATTTATATGTTATATAAACTTAATCAAATACAGTCGGAGGCTTAAAATGGTGATGGCTCAATTAGCACAACATGGCTTTCTAAGTCTTAAGGGTTTACCGGACAGGGAAAGATGTAATTCAAAGGAAATCATGTTGTCATGGAGACAGGAGGAATTGTGTCATTGTTATTTTTCCCATCAACATGATTCTACTATAATGTTGGAGATGGAAAAGCTATTTTGCCATTTTGAATAATATGAAGTGAAAGAGTTATGTAGATTATGTACTGTAGGTTGTCATTTGACTGTGATATGTCAGGCATACTTTGTGCTATACGGAGGCTATCAATAGGCTAGTTACATTGATATATTATAGAGGGATTATGCATTGTTTGTGAGGTCTGTAGAGCGTGAGAGTGTTATTTCCCACAGAAACGGGTATACATGACCGACGCTGTATTCCACTGCAATAATGACGAGATGTTCTATCACTAACTCTCACTGGGTGACGTCTCCATGACGTGTGACCTGTAAGGCTAATCAATTCAAGAGCCCTTCAAGAATAAACGTCCCTTCCCTGGCCCTGCTAGAGAACATGCCAACCTTAACACTCTTCCTCTGGCCATCACTACAATCAAGAAATTGATTGTAGTGATGATATTGCAAAATAAGTTGATCTTTCAAACCTACTATGTTAATGTATTGGACTGATGCTAACTTTTATACACAAATGTAAATGAGAAACCTCCAAACACCTCCCTGTTTTCCCCCTGAGTTCATTAGCGTGACATTAATAGAAAGTGGAGGAGACTGTGTCCGATTTGAACTGGTATGTGATGTGCGTACAGACTTCTATGTTGCCAAATGTGTTACTGGATATTTCCCTCCCTGTATTCCATTGTCCCTCCCTCTTCTCTCCTTTCTTCTGGGTGGTTCAATGCTTCTCTGTCCTCTACAGTGTTCTGTTCTCTTATCTCTGTGCTCTTTTAGAAATTCTTTAATTTCTCTACTCGGCCATGTCTTTGGGACATACTGCTAATGCCAGACAGAGAACCAAAGTGAAGTTGTGTGCGGTGGGAAAACGTTTCTGCAACCTTTTAGTTCAAAGAATATATGTCCCTCCAGTAAATAAGGACCTGAAAACAATCAGTGGCTTCAGATCCAAAGGATGTGGAGGTGGAGGGTTGCTTTTGTGGGTGGGTGAGTTGGTGAAATAAGTCCTGTGCCAAGCCCCAGCCCAATAGCTGGCTGACAGCAGGACTTAACACCCTCTTTACTGTAAACAGACAGGAATTTTGGCGGCAATTCCAACAATGTTGTCTCTTTGCCAACCCTTTAAGTCCAACCCAACTGTCCCATTACGCCACTTAAAAAAATAGAGTAACTATGTGAATATCATGAGTGCCTTTTGTTGGTGCTTTTAGGTAATATTGATTGAGTCTCTCAAAAAGAAACATTTTTTGAGGGTAAAAAGAACTGAAATGGGGAAGTTTCGATTTGATAAAGAGACAGACGGGTTTGTGTTAGAGATTACTGGAGGTATTTCTGGTTGGGTGTTTCCGAGAAATGTGGCCTTCACACAATAGCCTACAACGATGAGAAAAAAGCTCGACATTCTTGGCCGCCCATGCACAAACTTTGGCAGAGCACACAGCTAAGGGTATTGGTCCCTTACAGCTAAAGTTTTCACTGTGGAGGAGACAAGTCAGCCCCTGTGATCTGTTGCTGTTAGAGATAACACAAACATCAGGGAATTGAGAGAGACAGAAAGTAACCAGAGTGATAGGAGTGAAGATATTGTTGACTGGAATAGCAACAGTCAGCTGTGAAAAAAAACACAATAATATGTTGAATTTGAATGAAAACCTTACTAATAAGAAGTCATTTGAAACAATGATTTGAAATAGAAAACACAAACAGCTATAGATTTTTCTATTTACTCTCAGATATTAGAAGTTATTATTGAACAATGGCAGTACAATTCCTCTTCATATCCTTAAGATAGAACTCTAAAGTTCAGACTAGTTCAAGCCTTACATCATCCAAATGCAAAACTCAACCATAAAAAAAGTCCCATCCCATTTATTATTAGCCAATGGCAGCGGGTAAAAAAAACCCTAGCAGAGGTCATGCTTTAGATATATCATGCCCTTACAGTGTACAAATAGAACCTTCCTTTTTCTGAGCACCACCTCGAAAGCCAACCCTATAATACCACTCATCTCCAGTCCAAACTCATTGACCCCCAACCCTCCTACCATACCAGAGCAACACCTGTCACGCCAGGGGTATCAACTCCACGTCCTAATTTATGAGACCACAGCTGTTGGACTGAGTCAGTTAGCTTCTTGTGATGACCTCTCACACTTTAAGCCGGACAAAATCTGGAAATGTGAGAAAATGTGTTCTTCAAATGTCCCCAATTATAAAAAAAGAAGAAAAAGACCTGAAAAAACAATAGACCACTATTAACTGAGTAAATAAGGAAAGAGTGGCAAAAGTATGTACCTTAATGTCAAAAGAAATAAACTGTAGAAAGACTGGTCACCTGATTTTATTAAGTAAGGAAACACTTTAATTCAGTAAAGGAGTAGATGTTTTGGTATATTAGGATGCTTTTCCTAATTGTCGAGTATATAATATAAATGGACTTTATTTGGCCTTTCTTATCCACAATCAAGTTGACGTCACAGCATACACACCATCTGTGTTTGATTGATTGGACTTAAACAATTCAATTGTGATGCCACTAGATCACTCTTACGTCAAAGCAAACAGTCGGACAACTAACCAAATGCTTCTGTCTGTAAGTATCATAATCCAATTAAACAAAACGTAATTTTGGCTGCATTCCCAGGAGACATGCGCAGCCTCTGTCTGAGTCTTTCTCAGAGCCGTGTGTTCCTTCAGCTTCTTGGAAACTCCGGGACGGAGGAGTGTGGTAACGCTGGCCAGCCCCAAGTTGGAATCCAGGCAACAGCTGCAGTGGTCAGAAGAAGGGAAAGGAGATCAAGGGACTGAAAGAGAGGCCATTTTTAAAACGGTAAAAACCAGCATAAACCCCTGCTTCGAAGTCTGATGGTCCTCTGGATGTTGGAGTATTGTTCTCAATCTCTTTTTCCAAAAAAGCAAACCCTCTGAGATGGCTCAGTTGCGTTAAACATGGTGTTTGCGTCACCACTATGCCCCCACACAAACATTTACTTTCCAAAGTACAAATGTATGATTTCTACTTAATACATGACTCATACTATACTCACGTACTCATGTTTCAGCCACTGCTAATTCACATGTATATGCATTTTATTTATTAAACAAGTCAGTTCAAGCCATTAATTCCCCCTTGCCTTTGGGCCCCTCTAAATCTGCAACAGGGGGCTTACTATAGATTTATAAACATGGCATACACTGCACATATTCAAATGTTTTTACTTTAAAATTCAAACAAATCCTAAAATATCGTCAACAAGCATTGTGATCCACACTTTGTAAATGTCAAAAGTCGAGTGTGCGCACCATTTTTCTGTATGTGCATGCTTTATGAGTAAGGCCCCAGGACAAGAAACCCCATAAAGTACTCAACATAAAACATTTGATCTTGTCAACCTGCCACTGTTGTGAGGCTACTGGGGTGTCTTGTCTGTACCTTACTTTCAGGCAATACCTTTAATGTTTTATTTGAGGTGTATCAAAAATACAAAATTAAGTTATTTATAATTCTTAAACGCAATTGATTGGATGGTAGTATAATGAGATTTAATTGCAGTGGCAAATTAGTTACGAGTGGTAAAACACCTGTTAACACAAATTAAAGATTGACACCACATTCTCTAATTCAGACAAATCACTTCTAACACACAATCACACACACTCTGAGTGTCACATGCAATTTGGAGACAGATGACCTAGTCCCGAGTCTTCACCATGTCCACAGCTCTATTCAGTGCTGGATCAGATTGAGCTGTGAACATACCCCCCCATTTACAGCTTTATGAGGGGGTGAAGGCTATTATCTAAATCTCCCCGATTAGTTAGGAATGCTTTAGGTCAACACAGTGTTCCCTTTATATTCAGTCTATCCCAGAAAAGGCAATGATGAACTGTGAACCTATCCTTAGGTCATCTTAAATCATGTGTGAGCTCCCATGACTTAGCACATCGGGGGAGTGCCACAGCATCTCATTGCTTTCTACACACCCTTTCCTTTTTTAAAGGCAGCATTACTCTGAGTTTTCTGAGAAGACACAATCTATTTATACAGTAGCGAGTGGGAAGGTTCCTGCTGTGTCAGGGTTGGGGGGCCTAGGAGTGTGTCAGTTGGAGACTGTGTGTGGTGGGACAAGGGGTAGTGAAATTGGGTCGGGAGGGGCGACAAGCGCAAGGATCATCTTACGCCGTTAAAAAGGCCAAGAGGCCAGCACAGCAGCCGGTGACACACAGCTGGTGAGGGTATGTCAAAGGCGATCCTGTCAGAACACAAGCCCTCACCCTACACTAAGGCTTGTCTTTTGGCTGTATTCTGTTCCACTTTACAGAGAGGAATTGTTCTGTCAGGGGGCATGTGGTAATAGTCTACTAATACCCCATCTTGGTTTACGGAGAATCTTCTTTTTCAGTGCTGAACAGATTGTATTGTTGAGTGAAACTGTCAACCTTGCAACACACATTCATAATACAAAGCTCACATGTTAATAATTACCCACAGGAGAATCTGATTAAACATTTAATTTTAAAAAATATCCTGTGTGTAAACATGCAGATACACATTTAGTGCCGTCATATGTGTTCTCAGAGAAAATAGAAGCTCAATCTTAAATCAGGGACCCCTTAAAAATGATCTTCTTTCCTCTGCTTCTGTGCTATCCTCATCCTAAACATCATTGGAGGCAGCAGCTGAAAGAGATTCCAGACATCAGCAACCCTAGCATTTTTGTGTGTGCATGTCCATGTGTGTGACAGGCATCTGTTCTGGTCTGGCCTGCAGGCTGGGTGGCTGCCTCCAGACTATCACCTGAAGTGGAAAACTCCTGTTTCGGCCTGGCTGTCGATTAGCTGGTCTGAGATGGAGAATCTTTTTCCCACAATCACTTCAGAGAACAATGAAACCCCCATGTTTTTAGTCCCCACACGGCCCACCTGTGTACTCGTGTTGCTAACACTTTCCAGTGTGTAGCTAGGAAATTGCTTTAACCCAAAACACTTCAAAGAGGATGACATCACTTTTACCATGCAGCTTCTTTCGTACAGCAGAGCCACATGTACAATTTTATGTAGGACAGGGATCCTTTTGTACTGTACACACGTTTACTACAAATAAGGATAAATATATATAGAGAGCAGCAGAGATGTGGAATTATGATACATTTACTGTAAAATATTGCGATGTACTGTTGCCTTATATGTTCAGTAGTCTAGCAGGCCTGTTCCTCTCCAGACCTACTTTGTCTCCCTGTGTTGATAAAACCCTGACACAAGGCAGTACTGTACCACTGTTACTCTGCCCTGCACAGCTTTTAGTGGCGGACACACAGACAGGAAAGTCATATTCACACACATTCCCGATCATCAAAGCACCCAAGCAAGAGGTCAAGCAGGGGTGCAGGGAACTGAATTCATTGAGTTTCCTCAGTCTTTGCCATGGCAAATCACACTACCCATAATTGTTTGCATTATTTACTTTAACTTTTACAAAAAAAAGTTATTATTATTTACGTGCACTTGACATATCAACATAAAATGACAATACTTTGACGGCTATACAATTGAAATGAGCTGGTAGCATGCTGAATAGGGATCGAATAGAATAAACAATGGGGTCATTTATTACATTTTTTACGTGAGCTTTGTGTCAAGTAAAACATTTACAGCATCAACCTACAATTCAGATTCAGATCTTATTTGTAAACACAGCACTGTTGCTTGCTGCATGCTGCTTACAGTGCATCGGCTGCCAAGTGGGGTAACGCTATTAGCGTGTGCCTCATGCCCCAAGCTTACAGACCTGCCCCTATCAAGTGCAAGCAGTGGCACTGCCCCTATCGGGTGCAAGCATTGGCACAGAAAGCATGCGTAAGACTAATAAAATGTTTTCTATTTAAACCTTTGCTGACAGTTGATCAAAATACACACACAAGGGCTTGCATATGATTTCTTGAAGTTCCCCAGACAGTTACGTAAATATGAATGAAGTGATAGCCAAAACAAGGTTTTGACTATCGTTTAAAATAGTTCTGTATCTACATCCATGGTAAAGAGTCAATGAGATATACAAAGTGTCTGATTTGGTTAAATAGAATGCGATTATATTTGCGATTATATTATATATGTATTATGTGTTTCATGCTTTCTTTTTAAAACTATTTTATATTAACTAAGAATTTATGTATTATAAATACTGCTTAAGTTACTGAAACCATCAGACTCCGATCAAGTTTTGCTTTACTAAGGTGTTAGGGTGGAACCTTCTGGAAAGTGTGGACATTTTCAGGATCATGTTTTTACAAGCACACCTTATCTTGAGTTACGAGGAACGGTACTGTGGCAGTTGAAAAATTTGCATTGCAACTGACTAGGTCTGATTTCCATACAGTTTATCATCTTTGATTTAACAAGTCAGTATATAAGCAAGTAATCAGTAACAGGATGCTGAGTTAGAAACACATGTTGTTACTGTAAATTAAATATGGACACTAGAATACAATTATAGGGCAACCATTTTTTATAAAAAGGTCTATAATTTCTATGACTTGGTATATGTAAACAGCTTCAGGTGAATTAGAATCAGATGAATGTATTTTCTTTTGTTTGCAGACTTTGGGCATCATCAAGTATCTGTCAGTTTTATAAGAGACCTCCTAAGCAGACACCTGGTAGGAGGCAGGTCTTTTGTTCATATGGACTTAGTTTGGTTGACTTTCAGACCATTTGTCATTTACGAGTGTCATATTTATTTTATTTTAATGCATGGGGAGAAAGAAAACATTTAGTTTGGACATATTTCCAGTTGCGGGACAATCGTTACCCTGACTCCAACCATGACTCATCCAGCAGGACCAGAACAGAATAGACACTTCCTCTTTTCTATGGTCAGTTGGAGCCATCATTGGGGATACAGCTTCCTCTTGTCTTTCTTTCTACATCCCTTTTCTTCATTCTCCACCTCTTCTCTGATCCCTCACCATGTCCTTTAGTGATTCATTTGCTTTCTGTTATTGTCAGTGGCAGATGCTGTAAGACCATATTTCACAGTTTATTTCATATTTCATTCTTTTTTTCTGCATTAAGCATACATCCTCTTTGCTTTTCTCATTGGGTGACATTATTTAAGAGCTTTGGAATAGAGGGTGCCATCCAATGTCTTACATTTTGAGTTGTTCAACCACTCCGTATAAATGACTGTGCTCATGACTAGCTTGGATGACTAATAGTGACTAAAGTTGATTGAAGAAGGTTGATAAACAATTTCATACAAACGTGTACTCTGTATGCGTTTAACTGTTTCTCTCTTTTGTTTGGCTTGTTTCGAAATTATATCCATGAAGTGCTCGACTGGAGTTGAGGATGTTCTTCTCCATGGAGGAACAACCTAGAATAAAGGTCAACATTTGCATACTGGTAGGAATACTTTCCCATACCTTTCCCTCTTGATCTCTCTTTTTGACACACAAGCATCCGTACCTTCACACATAAATGTTGGAGCCTTGCTCTATATTAGGCAGACACATATAAACGTGTACCATTCACATCAACATACCTCGGAGTGAATCACACTCCAAAGTCAACTCCCGAAGAATCTGCTGCCGTAAGACCAGCAGTGGAACTATTTTTGATGCCATCCCGTTCTCGTGCCAGACTATTTCTGATGCCACCATAGTGTAATAAAGCTGCCCTATTTTAGGTGACATGGGGATGGCATGATGTGTATCCCAGTGGTAGTCATATAGGGTATGGAGAAACAGAGCTCACTGCAGGGGCTAATATAGACGTGGGCATGAACAACAGGACGTCGATAAAGCTTTATCATTCCCATCTGCCGTGTGCTTAGTATGCGCTCAACATACCATCACCTCTGCAGCGCCCATCTTTTTCTCCTCTTTCCCAAAGTCTCTCATTTTCCAGCACTCACATTCTCCTTTCTCCTTTTTAATCTCATCATATTTCCTCCATGATTCCCTATCACTCAAGGGGACTTTGTCTGAATGTAATCTCTCTCTCTCTCTCTCTCTCGCTCTCTCTCACTGCTGAGCCATCAGATCCATACTATGGCCAGACAAAACCAATGTTTGGGGTGTCCTAAAATAGACCTAGAGTGCTGGCTGGGAGAGATTATTACTCTACGGTTCAATAAAGGCCTAGACACTTGGAGGCATGCCAGCGAACCACAGCAATGATTCAGCTCTATCCAGAAGGAAGTGCAGATTCTATTTAAATATGTCTGGGATACTTAAAGGGGGTTCCTCTTCCTCCAACTAAACATCTGTATTGATTATTCACAGTTTATCTTTAGTGTTTTCAGACATCGGAAATGTTTTACATCCATTCAGTGGAATGATCTGTAGTTACAGCTTGTGTACAATCAATAAATTAAATCCATGCAATGAGACATACTATCAAGTACCTGTGTTTCTCTGTTTATAGAACAACAAATGATATAGGTGTTAAAATAGCAAGTGCTTTGAAGAAAGGCAATTAATGTAGGCTTAATAGTGACCCCTTTATAGCCTGAGGGTTAGTGTTAGGCTTAGGGACAGGGTTAAAGGTTAGGGTTACAGTAGTGTTAGGTTTAGGGTGAATTCCATGAATTCCAAGGTTGGATGCAAACAATTTTGTAGAAGGTCAGATGTATAACAACTGTGTAGTAAAATTAAACACAGTGAAATACTGTAACATGAGATAAGAGAGAAGTCTTGCTGTTATACTTGCATTTTATATGGTCTTAGGTTATTTCTTTTTCATATGTCATCATGTAGCTAAACATATTCAAATTGTTGTCTTCCCTCTATAATAATGACAAATCGGTGATTTCTGCAGTTTTTCTCTTCAAACAGAACAGAAAATAGGTTTCCGTGGCAAACACCTTTGTGTATTGTACCAGGTTATGGAGAAAGGGGGATTTTCAATCAGACAGTAGATTACTCAGTATTGTGGGTCTTGGGGACACCCCATCTGTGCTACATCTGTTAAGGGTGCAGTGCACAGACTGTTCTCTTGGGACACCACTCATCTGCTGCGGTTCTCACCCAAACCACATGCAGCACACACCTACAATATTTGAATACAGTGCTTTCCAAGCCCCCCGCCCCTGTACCGTAATGAAGTCGTCTGTTCCACACTTCTGTGAAACTGATGAAAATGATACTTATCTCGTCATTACAGAATTCCTATACAAAGGCTTTACAGTTGTGTTAAGATCAAGCACATACCATGCCCCTGACTATGTGTGGATGTTGACAAAGCCCAGCTGCCATTTTTATTGAAAACACTAAATTAAAGGACATTAAGATTGAAAAAAGATGTTAACAAGTAATTACATCTATATAACTGGAAACATTTCACCTTAACTTCCTCAAGTCTGCATCAATTTAGTTAACCATTATTGTTCAAACTGTTTCCTTTGTTCTAACACTTACAGCTTGTACAATAAATCATGTCACACAAGGTATTTGGTCAAACAAAGGCATATTGGCAAAGATTATTATTATTTTTGCCTTTTACTGCAGCATGCCCTTGTGTATCAATGTATCAATTGTACAGACCAAATAGTGAGTGACAGCTGAAACTGTTACCAAATAACCAAATAAATGCAAAGGTGACCAGTGTCAAGACCATTTATTTTCAGTTGATATAATGTCACAGAACTGAGAAGGAAAGAGAACGTGAGAGAGTTCAAATAAGACTGTCCAGATGTAAAGAAAAGGATGAAGAGGGAAAAAACGGAAGGAGTGGGGGTGGCATGTCAAAGTGGTTGACGATCTCTCTGGATCCAAACAAACACAGGTGCACAGGAGTGAATTTGCATAGTTTTGCTACGCATGGTGCTTTCCAACCTTGCCATTGTTATTGCTTCACGTTTCCTTGTTAGTGTTAACAAATTCAATCCCATCCAGGCCAAAATGTGTTATGAGAAACTGAATCCAAATTTTCCTGTCTAATTTATGCATGATAATGATACTGCCTCGGTGCCTCAACCATTGCTTTGACGAATACCGAACTGGATCAAGTCATGTTTGGTCTTTCACCTTTCTTACACCTTTGCTGCCTTGATCTCTCTGTTCTGTATTTGAGAGATTTACTTGAATGCATTGAAACAATTCAGCTCATTCTCACCGTAAGTTTTTGGCTTCAAAGTATTGATGCCTCAGGGGAGGAACAGGAAAACATGTCAACTGTCCAACTGTCCAACTGTCACTTGGGCAAGTAGTATCTTGCCAAACTTGCCTTTCAGTGCAAGTAAATCATTTCCATTTATATTGTAAATGTTCAGGAAGCACAATTACATTCTCCCGTTTTCTCCCTTTTATGATGAATCATGAATATGAGCATACCGGCGCACTGATTGGTTTGTTTAAAACGAGCGAAGCTACGGAGCAAAGACGCAACATGGCCAACAGCACCCGTTAGCTGTAATACTAGTATAATACTCGCATTTTAGTGTCGTAGCCTAAGCATAACTTTGTATTAGGTTTGTTTTTAGCATTGTGTGGCGTGACAAAGGTCCAGAGCAGAATAAGGTACAGCCAGTTGACGTCAACTCGGTGCTTCTTTGGGAATCGCCCGTTTTATAGCGGCAAGTTGTGAGATTTGCATAGGAAAGAGGTGTCAGTGGGACTTGAGGTTCTCTGTATGTCCATTTTACCCACGAACTGTCGTCATTCAACTATGACAAGATAAACTCGGTTTTGCATTCTATGACCCCTTTAACTGTAGTTCAACAGGCTGTGGCAAGTCTGCTCTGAAAAGCCAAACATTAAGGTACATGAAGGTACAGCCCTGCAGCTGTAAATAGCAAAAAAGACCTGTGTCAGCTCTTAGTTTCAGATAAAAAATCTCTGTTTACCTAACTCTATGCACAAGTCCAAATAATCTGCCTTTGGACGGTTCCCGTAAGTGAGCAGGTACACTAGGCCATTTCAAGAAGCCAAAGCTTTCTTTTTTTCGCTTGCCTTTCAGTGAATATGGCTGCAATCCATACCCGCGTCTCAGAAAGTAATAGAGATCTTCTTTCACGTTCCGATTTTAGGAGATAAGGATGCTCTGTAGAGTAGCTTTGTATGGAGGGTTAGGGGTCCAATAACTAAATGATGTGTGAAACATGAAAAATGTTATATCATATTTTAGCTGTGGTGAGGTACTGTATGTGAGTTGTGAGCTGATGTGTCAAATTGACAATCTTTAAAATGGACTTTCAAATGCCAGATATTTGAGTGGTATTGTTAAGTCCTAAAGAAAACTATTGACCTTTTGGGTTGTGCATTTTTAATAAAATAAGGTGATGTTTTATTGAATTAATATAATTGCTTTTGGAAATGTGTCGTCCTGCTCAGTCATTGTGTCACAAAAACCAGAAGGGAATGTCAACAATTGTGGTCATTATCTCAACAATGTTCCACCCCTGCCAAGTCAATAAAAGTAATGACAAAAGTATTTAGTGATGCTTTCTGCTGTGTGTTACTGTGTGTGTACATTATAAGATTCACACATTTCACATCGGTTGTTGCACAGGTAGTGGACTGTTTGTGCAAGTCGTCACCCCAGTCGTCACTCCAGTCGTCACCCCAGTCGTCACCCCAGTCTTATCCAGCTTTGTTGTCATCTGTGTCACCAGTACTGGGGGACATTTAGCACTCCTTGAAGTATCACTTCATGAACAAGCTGATCTGGTGTGGAGACTCACTGGCTGAGAGCAAAACAATAAAACTGAGAGGAGAAAAGAACACTAAAAGAAGTGTGACAATGGTGTAAATGTTTATTATACCTCTAGGTCATCGGTACTCTTCTCTTCATTTCATGCGTTAAACAAAATTATCTTAACCCTTGTGCTGCCTTCGGGTCACAATGACCAATCATTGTGCTGCGACAACTTTACCCAATACAAAAACAAATAAAAAGCATTTTCTTTTAACCTTAGCGCTGTGACACAGCCCGACGGTTAAAAGAAAATACTTCACTTTATTTTTGTATGAGGTAAAGTTGTTGCAACACGTGGGGGGTCGCAATGACTGAAGGGTCACAATGAGAACACAAAGGTTAAATGTAGAAGTATGTCAATGTAAAGGCTGTCCCCAATTATACCACAATCGCTATTATTAAATGTTTACAACGGGTAAATGCATTTAAATGATGACAGTGTAGTAAAATTGAAATGTTGGAATGAGGTATTTCACATAGCATCTGTTTAGTTAGTCTTCTCTCGCAAGTTGGGAAATCCCAGTTGGGCCCTTCTGTTCTTGTGGCCTGTTTTCCTTCCCTTCATTTTAGGACTCTCAAGGAAACTGACCCTCAACTTCATAACACCTGCTGACCTTTGTCCACCAAACCATTTAACCTGTCAAAGGTGGGTTAAAGGTCAAATGAGCCGTTCCTGCCTATTAGTGAGGCTTGCTTGGGCAACACTCAAGAACTGCCCAGTTACAGGCCTTGAGGGGAATGCCATATCTTCATTCTGTTTTGTTGAACTGCTTTGTTTCACGTAAGAGTTTAAAAAAAAAGACAGATTATGCCTATTTTGTCTCATTGACATCCCAGGCATGCTGCAAAGTTGAATAGAATAAATTGACAGAATTTCTTCATTTACATAAGCTAGATAAGCAAATAAATATTCTACACTATGTGGTTGTGGATATTAGTTGGCAAGTTATCAAAGTTGTCAATATTAAAGCAATTGTGATGTCCATTGCAAATGTTATTCATATTTATTACTTTAAATAATTAGTAGTTTACATGGTAGACCTGTTTTAGACTTGTGTCGTTATATATGAATGTGGTCTGTACAGTGTTGTATGACCTACGTATGACATGACAGTATGATAAAAATAGAGCAAGGGGGGATGTTGGACATGTAATGGATAACCTAATCAGCCGTTATCAGTCTTAAGATACAGTATGGGCCACACGTTTCCTCAACACATGCAAAGAATCCACCCACAGTGCTCTATGTACTGTAATATCATAGTTTATTGCCTTGTATGTGTCAGTGAGCTGAGTACCTATACAGTACGTGTACAGTTCTACCTCTGTGAACCCATTTTGATCAATGTCATACTATATCTAGAAAAGGCAGTGATGATCTACAGGAACAGCTTAGAGGGAAAGTGTGCAAGGGACACACCAATGCAGAGAACATGGTCCTGCTACATGTAAGCCATCTTCTTGAGTGACTGAGGTTAAAGTTAAGCTTCCTCCAACAAGGAGCTGTACCACAACATAAAGGGTAGTACTCAGGTCAATTGGAACACAAGCACAATGCTCTCATACCCCAGGATCCCCTAAACCCCAGCTGACTTGCTTGTTCAGAACTGGTGGAAGGTATAAATGTCCCATGCATGAAATCCAATAAAACCAGCACCGAGGTTGGAAACCACCCTCAGGAGCCCACCACTTTGCACAGATAAACATAAGGAAACATTTCTTGATTGGATATTGGGTAATATTATGGTAATCTCTACTATATACAAAGCAGCAACATATATGAGTTCAAGTTGTATTTTCACATGACAGTTGGCTGTATATGGGGAGATACTACACCAGCACAATGATTCAGGAACTATTTTAACATTCCAAAACAGAGTGCTCTATCCTGTTCTAGCAGGCAGGCTCTGTTGAAAGCATTCCAGACCTTTAGAGTTTAAATTATTTATTTTATTACCTAACGATGTAAAGAGAATGTTGGGATAGTTTTTGTTTGTAGATGCACAGTGACCTCTATTTGGAGTAAGTATCGGGACAGGGAAGTTAAAATTGCTTTGTGGAATATACTTGTGACTTGTAAAAGATCGAAACATGGATGTGAGGCTTAAGTAACAAAGATGATATACCTTTCATATCTGTTTTTCTCTATCTCTTTGTGTTTCGCTAACTAATTATGAATCAATGCAAACATACGGGACTTATCAATTTAATGCAATGTATAAAATCAGAGCACAAGAACAGCAGTGAAGCTGTGGTGTTGACTACTTAGACGTAATGAATGCATATCATTAGGGTGTGAAGTTGCAAAATAATCTTAACCCAGGACACTGCTGCTACTGAGCTTTGTGGTCAGTATGGATCACTGTAGCAGTTGTTTCACCTGGCTGATTTTCCCAGAGTTCAATTAGTCAAGAGAAACAAACACTAAGGTAATCCATACCTACAGCACCGTGACCCTCAGTAACAAGGCTATTAGTGTCCACACTGGAAATAAAGGGCACACTTTGTGCTTTGTGGACTCAATCTCTGAAATCCTCAGTCCTGACTATCCTTGCAGACCAATGCAATTTATAAAACAATAGAAACGGGTTTCACTATTATCCTCTGACCATTTCAGACTGTATTGAAATGAACTATTTCTCAAAAACACATTTACAATAGTAACTAGTTATTCTCAGTGTTCATGGTACAGATCAACCTTTTATGGTTAGAAAACCATGAAACGTCTTCCCCCCCAACACCACACGATAGTTGCCTCATCAAACGTCTATACTGTGTCCCCCTTGTCCACCAAGCCAGGTCTGCTACTTGGCTGCAGTGAGAGAGTGAACAGCAGCAGAATCCTTATGATCCTCTTCCAGCCAGACTGAAGCGGAGGGTAAACCCATTAAACTGCCCGGGCAGCGTTTAGCACACAGTGCCTAGAGAGCCAGCTGAATAGCTTAGGCATGACGTGTGGAATCTCACGGAGGCAGGAAGAAAAGAGCAGAGATGTAGGGGGAGGGCTTGATGTCTGTTTATTGTGGTGGTGAGAGGAAGCAGAGGATGGAAGGAGAAGAGTGTAAAAGGGGCGGCGCCACTTTCACATGTAGGTGGCTGAAGCCAATTATACAACAAATGTACGATTACTGAAAAATGCACAAGAAAGACAACATGGGGAGAAACAAACATTCATTTGAAAGATACACTATCCTCTCGTGAAATTGCCCTCGCTTGGGGCCCCGTCTGGTGGTAAAACACCATAGAAAATAATGCTGGAAGGGAAAGAAGCCCACATGACCTCAGAACATGTTTAGTTAAGAATGGTATGTTTCTCCATATCTGGAAAGCTATTTTAAATATGATTAGTCATATATTTCATAACAGATCTTTAATGGCATGTGGCAGGTCTTACATAATGTCTGAATAGCACAAATGTTTATTCTCTTTTTGTGCTGATTATCTACACCCATCAACGAGCCACCACTTCACCTCGCGTAATGAAAGGTGTTCTTGGACTGTTTTTGTAGAGTTTTGAGGCCTCGCTCATGTAGCAGTATGGATAATCAATGTTTCCTTTTTGAGGATCTAACGGCACTGTCAGCACTGGTTAATAATCACTGTGTATTGTGTACACTGTAGTAAGGACATGGTGGAAGCTAGCATACTCAGACTTTCAAACACAGTAGTTATCATAGATCCTTATGATGTGTGAATTAAACTGCTGGAGAGGTTTCAATCCTAAGCGACCTGTCCATTGATGAGTACAGTTTAAAGAACAGTAGACCAAAATGTGTACAATTCTGTAACAGGTAGGAAAGCTGTTTATATTAAAACCCTTGTTAGTGTGTTAGCAGAGTTTGGGTTGTGGTCCCACTACATTAAGCATGGTTGTTTGTTTTTAATATAATGTAACTGACTTCACAGTGACACTAATACTGCAGATCTGTTACCACATGTCTGTTACTATGACATGTAGTACTTGCTTGTATATGACTATTTTTGTTTTTTTTGGCAGGGGTAAAATCATATTGTGCTGGCCGCAGGGAGCACCCCAAGTATTTGGCAATGCTTGTTATGGCTCCAAGGGAGCTTGGTCCTGGCAGTGGGCTAGCCTAATTGGCACTACTGTATCTGCTGGTCAGAGGAAGATTTGGCCTCCAATATTTTGGCTTGGCTTGGTTTGGTCGTCATGGCTCGGCCTGGTTGTACATTAAGTGCATTCTTTACTTACCTTTTAGAGCCCTCTGTTCTGGTTAACTATGCAGTCTAACCGGGAAAAAGTCCTCTCTTAGTGTTGTCGCTTGTTTGAAGCTGACCCACACTGAATCTTTTGAGTTCCAACCTGCTACTGTGGATGTTGGTTGGCTCTTGTCAGGCCTGTCTGCCTCCCTGTCATGTGACCCTGTGTTTGTTTAACCAGCGCCAGTGGTCTGCTATCCCGGGTTGCAGTCTGGCCCACACTAATTCCCTTTATCTACCCCACCCCTGAGCCTCTATATACACTACGCTGTGGTTGTATGTCTGTGACCGTGCCTCACTAGAACTCTGCGACTACTTCCCTCTTCTTTTGAAAAACGTGGTGGCATAAAACTTTGAATTTACAATTCATTTCATAATGCATATCCTATCTGCACAACAATGTGTGTATTCAGTTCATGTATTTTCAAAATGACTGACAAAGTCGTTCAACAAGAAAGAGTAACTTGCGAGCAGTATTTCAGAGCTGTTATCTTCTCTGATTCACTCACAAACTGTCACACTGAAAGGTGTTAGGAATTCCCCTGTGTCTAACAGTATTTAAATTACTCACAGCCTGAATGGGAATGTGATTGTAGTTATGAGTGTTAGCTGAAAATGATTTGTGATGAGAAGAAAAGAGAAAAGGGGCTTTTGTTTGTACAGTAGGATGATAACTTGACCTTGCAACTGCACTGTGTAGAGAAAGCTTGATGACTGCTGTGTTTTGGTCCACAATGGATTTCTTGAAAATGTTGTTTTTAAAATACCAACCCCAGTTGATTGGTAGAGCAAGAATTCTAAATGATTTACATTAGTAACATTGATGAGTGAAACAAACTGTAATTTCATATTGCCGCTTGAATCACAGTTCTTTGCAGAAAACACATGATGGCTATCTAAAAAAATGTTTTCCTGCTTGGCCAAAAGAACCAGGTGCATGTCCAGTACCAGCTTCCAAATGCTTCCAAGGCCCCAAATGTATAAATCATCATATCTATAATTACTGCTAAGATGGTTGGTTTAATTACGTTCCATTCATAATCCATATGTTATATGTGGAATCTGCCCCTGAACTGTGGGAAGAACAACCCACAGGTTTCCTGTGTCTGCATGATGTCATATGTAAGACGACAGTATGCTTCTCTTTTGAAACAGTTTGTGAATCTGAAGACATTCTTCAAGTTTTTGTCTCAGTAGTTTCTGTTCAGTTTGGCATTTGAATGGGGAGTTTGGGTGGAAACAATTTAGTGGGGCAGGCAATTTGTCCCTGCCCCTTCTTTGGTAATTAGAAACTTCTTCTGTAGTGGCCGTTGACTGCTTGTTGCCCTCTATTGTCTCAGGGTGATACTGTCTCCTACACACTGCCAGTATGAAACCACAGAGTGGAGGCAGGTGAATTGCAACATTTGCCATCAACTCAAGTTTTAATTTAAAGGTTTGTCTGAGTTAACAACTGAAACCAAGAGATACGATGTGATAGGTACATTATGGCCCTGAACTATTTCCATTTTGATAAATGAAGAGCTCAAGAATGTATTAGTGTTCATATTTTATTTCTACATGTTGATATCCCAAGATACGTTATTTATACATACATATGTACTTTCATTTTTAGATGTATGTTTGTTCCTGTTTTTTTCATATCATATTTTTGTGAGTGGGAAACCAAACATTGTCTATTCTTCAAGACCTAAATTGGTATTTTCCCCTTCACTTTGACCATCTAAATTGAATTTAGGATAAAACCCGTATTATAAATTCAGATGTTTCTGACCTCTAAGCTTTGTCTCACCTCAATAGTGAATCTCAGACACAATTGCATTTCCTTTGTTCTGTTTGACCTGTCGGTCATTTTCAATCATTCCAGACGGCACACTTAGAAATGTAATTTTGTTGATGCAGCATTTGGTTCCCCCTGCCTCTGTGGAAGTGAAATTGAGTTGCCTCAGACCAAGCTCTTTTACAACACCAGGCCTACAAGGTCATACTGCTTTGTTTCTGCTACTGGACACAGTGTAGTAGTGTTTTTAATTCAACAACTAGAACCTCTTTGTCCTACAACATGAACCGTGTTGCGCTTTATTTTGATGCAGTTTTCACACCCTTTGTCCAAATCCGCTGAAATGATGTTGACAGCTCAGTCACTACTTATTACCATAATACAATACATGTTCTGTCACTGCTAGCTAAAGCTGCCCAAGTCTGTGAATGTATTCAATCAACATCCACCCGTCTGATGACCGTCTGTCATTTTTCCAGTTATACTTAAATCGATTAAAGAATTGAATGAACTTTGCTACTTGAACTTATGAGGGATTCCTCATGGATACTGAAGCAAAACAGATCTTAACTGTACCTATTCAAGTTCACTGTACAAGTGAACACCTATACACATTATGAGAACATACAAACCTGAGTCATGTACATGGAAAATCTATACTGTCGTCATTAGCCTCTAGTTCAAAGACTGACCCCCAGTTTCAGAAATGGTGATTTCTTGGAAAGATAAACAGTAGGCAGAAGGAGAGGATCAGCCTTGTTGTGTTTGGTTGTGTTTTAGGACACTTGTCAAAGTCCATGTCACTTTAGCCTTTGTCTGGGGCCATGCAGCAGAGATGAAAGAGGGAGAAAGAGAGAATAACAGCAAGTAAGTATTTAAAGAAAAGTATATAGACATGTGGAAATAAAAGTATCATTTATAAAAAGAGAGGATATTGTGCATGGAAAAATAAAGAGAAGCCAAGAAAAATCGAGATAGATGGACTCAGGAGGGGCTGGGCGAGAGACAGGAGAAGATGTGGAGGGAGAGAGAGCGTGATAGGAATGCAGAGAACAGAACAGCCAATACCATGGTCCGCCACTTCATCTTCTCTGGCTCAGACTGCAGTAGGCCTGTGTCAGCCGATTCAGGCAGTTGTCATGGCAACTGTAGCAAAGCCAGACGCTGGAGAGTGTGGTTACCAAGGGAAAATGTTGTCCATGCTAATACTTGGCTAGCCCAGTGCCTTGTACCACAGTCAATCCAGGAAAGACCATTATCAGTTACAAATTCTGGAACAATTGTCTGTCTGATTGAAATATGTTGAACCAACATTGCATAATGCCAACATACTGAAACACAATGTTACTTTGTGTTTTAACATGGCTCCATTGGTGACTACATCTATTACTATTGCGTGCCTATAAGTTTCCACAGATACTTTGCACAGGATAATAATACTAAGACAACAAATGTAATTGTTCTGACAAAGCATCATTTGAATGTCCAGATATGGCAATGAAACACCTTCGTAACAAATTAAGTAATGAACAGCTTTAGAGCTAGAGGATAAAAGATAAGTTGTTAGCGTTAGTTCTGTTCCAGAGCAAGACTTGCCATATTATACATTGTCATGAAACACCTATGAAGGGTTAACATAAACTGAGGTATGAGAGAGAAAGTTTGCCTAGAAAGCTAAGATTCCAGATACATCATATCTGGCCTTTCAAGTCATTTAGATTTTTTTTTGTATTGACAAAAAGAGATTTCACATATATCAATTCAGAAATTAGTTGTATTACATTTATGTTAAAAAATATATATATATTATTTTGTTGTGAACTATGGCTGTGTATTTTCAGCCTTAATTTTGCAGCACACATTATGCCAAGCTATGCCACAGTAGGCCTACTGTGAAGAGATCATCATGTAGAGATGTGTATGGTGGGGTGTGTTGATATAGTGAAGAGATCATCATGTAGAGATGTGTATGGTGGGGTGTGTTGATATAGTGAAGAGATCATTATGTAGAGATGTGTATGGTGGACTACTATGTCAGCTACTATGTCTCAGAATGTCAGCGTGTTAAGAGACATAAATAGTAGTGGGGATGGTGGACAGATGCAGGTACAATGATCCCATCCCTCTACCTCAGACTCTGCTGGGAATTTGAATTGCAAATGGTAATTAGCCTTAGGGTTTTTCTACTATCAGAATAATTAATGATTAAGTCTTGGTTGTGGGTTTTATTCCCCCATCAGGCAAAAAAACTATAAAGGTCCCATCCCCCATAATAAGATTAAACAAGCATGGTGTTTTACTGGGAACACAATCTTCTCCCTTACAAATATTAAACAGAAGGAGGAATTTCAACTAAGATGTGTTCATACCCTGATGCAGTTTACCTCACCTTAGTGTGTGTTTCTGTGTGTGTATGTGCCTGTCTGTGTGTGTTCATCTCAGTGAGTAAGTAAAGAGGGTTAGCCGGTGACAAAGACATTAGTTAAGTAATTACTTCTCCAGTGATTAAATAATGAATTCGGACATCTACCAGCCATCTAACAGCTAATTAGCCAATTAAAAGGGGAAAGAAAATCAACAAAATCATGACTGAAACTTTTACTGCTGCCTCTGATTTGTAGCTCTTTTCCACCAGCGGATGATGTAGGAAAGCACATGGGTCAGGCTGACCTGAAGCTGAAGGGACTTTGAAAAGGAAAATGGGCACAAAAAAGGACAAACAACGCACATGACAAAACATAGATGGTTATCTTCTAGTTCTTGGCTCATCGAGCCATCCCAAATCAATGACAAAAGAAAATGAGATGAAACATCTCTTTGTGCAACACAAGGCTGGCTTAATATATTCACTTGAACAATTCTGACAATATGCTTACAATCAAAGGTCCTAAAATAGTGTTGCATTTCTTAATAAACCGGTGAGTGGGTGAGGCTGGCACACCATATTTGTGTACATTTCATTTGAACACCATACTGTATTTATTTAAAATTGTTAGTATAGCTTCATAGAATATCCACTGCAGAGCATTGGACTCTCCTAGTCATTGTATAAACCCTGTGCCCCACCCTACCGTCTCTCTTGTGGAAGGTGACAGGCATAGGAAGGTTATGGCAGGGCACCACTAATCTATCCATCTTGACCTTGCTAAAGGACAAGATG
The DNA here is from genome assembly GCA_903064625.1 of Mallotus villosus. Lineage (NCBI taxonomy): Eukaryota > Metazoa > Chordata > Actinopteri > Osmeriformes > Salangidae > Mallotus > Mallotus villosus. The sequence goes on along the minus strand of CAEFZP010005902.1, from coordinate 117,594 downwards.
GGAGCATAAGAGACAAGATTATAATTTTCTAGGTATAGCCTAGGCAGAGGGACATTGCACACACATAGCATTCATACACACCAGGGATTGTGCTCCTTCGGCTTCATGGTAGTATCGGTTGAACAGTAAAATGCCACACTTATGCAACCTGATTTGCAAGTTAAGAGAGCCATTCATGAAATTGATTATCACTGAGATGATTTCACAAATGCATGAAAGACTAGATTTGCAACCAGCCCACAGGGAAATTTATAAAGTGCGATGATTCATTTGTTAAATTCAAACTGTTCGCTTGTTTATGGGTGGAATGTAAATCATTCATGTGTGCATGCAAGTCCAAATACATTAGTTAGTTTGGAAATGATTTGGAAGCTAAAGTGACAGAAAGTGACACTTGCCATAGTGCCTTCTGGAAAAACATCTTTACTGTAGTGTGCAGGGGCGTCTGCTCTAAATCTGCTGTGCACCCAGTCAAAATCAAAAGTTAGTTTTAACTATTTAATTACTACATTTTATTAGTCAATCCATTAATTGAGATTGATAATCACAGAAAAAATAAATGCAGTATCCCAATTAACGCTTGTAAAAACCGAAAACACAAACCGATGCATGCAGAATTCCATGTTAGTGTGCTCTTCCCTGTGAGCTTGCCAAATAGCCGCTGCAGCACACACACAGAAGTCCAGGTGTCGGACTCGGCACACAGGTCAGAATTGAGGTAGGCTAAGAAAACATTACGAAAACTAAAGATAGTTTCTAAATGATAGGCCTACCGATCATCTTATTTTGACTAGAACATAAAAACAATATTACATTAAGCTCCAAAAAACTGTATTTGCGCTTAAATGAATGCAAAAAAATTACTATTGATGTCTCTGCCAACGTTGATATCAAACTTGCGTCTCTGAAGTGTTGTATAGTGGGTTAAGATAGGGGAGTTTATATAGCCTAGTAGTGCATTGTGCACAGCAAGCTTGAAAGAAAAAAAGGGATATGAATAGGGGCCTGTGCCCCAGTAGAGTTTTATGTCTAACAGCGCCTCTGGTAGTGTGTGTAATTTCCATGAGAGCCTGTGTCCAGTCAGGAATACCCTCCTCCCTCCTCCTCACACCCTCCAACCTCCTTAACCTGGCCTTATCAGGCAGGCACACATGGAACAAAACTCACTAACTCATGGGGCCTCTCAGTTTCAGAGGGCACATTATTGCAAACACACATCAAAAGGGACTAAAGTACTCAAGGGCCAACAAATATTTGCCTATGACCTCACTGGGTGCCAGAAGTGCAGGAGACTGGAAATGTGGCCGTGTTTGGCGATGAGCAATCCTTGACTAGTGACAGGGCAGTTTAGGAGTTAAAAAGGGTATTCTGGTTCTAACTGGTCCAAGTTTGTTTAAAAAACAAAAACAGTTTACAAGAAAATGTGACTGCTTTAAAAGGAAAGCTAAAGTGAGTCGTGAGAGCAGCTCTTGATGGTTAGGATCCAATAATTTACTAATGAAGCAAAAACACCAGTCTTCTTCCGATAGTCAGATTTGCCTTCATGGTTGAACATTCATACTGCCTTCATACTGTAGATAAAAAGTGTTCTTGTGAAAGGCAAAAGTGGTTGAAGGCAAAAAAAAATCTATTGCATCTGTTCATGATGAGCAATCAACATGATGTGGGTGACTGAAAATACACTAGTCTGACAAGATACAGGTGTGAAAGATCTACAGCAAGGCCTTGACCTGTGAGATTAGAAAGATTTCCACTGCCTCACATTTCCCATTGTGCATGGTGTAGACAGTGAAATAATCAATACCCTTTTCTCAGCAGTTTTAATCCTCATGGTTCCCCCCCACCCCACACCCTCCCTCTCTGCCACATCTTCCCAGCAAAGGCTCTCTCTACTGAATAATATATGCCAAAATGCTTGGCTGGGCCATTAGAATTGACCTTGGTGAATTATTGATCAAAGCATAACACCCCTGACCTCTATCAAAGCCGGCGCGGTAGTTAGCCTCCCAGCATCCGGTGTGCTCTCACATTTCATGTCCCGGTGACTTTAAATAGCCCCCGAGTGTCCCTGGCTGGTTTAATTGTCATGATGATGGGCAGGATGGGCATCGAAGGATGTTAGGAGCAGGGAATGAGATCAGTTTTTACAGACCATACTGTATGATTAGGTGGGCATTACTTGCCACAAATCTCTCAATGTACTTCAACAACATGACTGACAAACTGACAAAAGACATAATAACATCTTTTAAATCTTTTCTTCATTGTTTGGGTCAAGACCTTGCAACCCCAGATTCCCTGCACATGCAGGCCACTCTTTTTGATAGGTTTATCAGTCTGGGATACCATACCAGGCATTGACTTTCTGTTCTCCTTTTCCAGTCATTCATGAAACCTGCTGATTAATTTTCTCTTGTTTGGTCGTATCTTCGATCAGCGTCCACCCTGCTCCAGACTCTCTCTCTCTACTTCTCTCTACCTCTCTCTACCTCTCCTCCTCTCTGTTAGTTCCACAGATGACTCACAGGACATGGCCAATGGATTTGATTTGTCGTGATCATGGCAACTGGTCTGGGGGGTGGTAAAGAGGGCAGGATGACGACTGTGATTTGTCACTCAGTTGTCGCCATGACCTTTCGCTGGCATTTCACTGTCTTCCATCCCATCTTGCCCTTTCATTATGTCTCCCTGCTTATATCGATTGTGAGGGACCAGACCGCTAAGGATAAGATATGCAAATTGTCTTTGAACTGACCGAGGTCCTGCCCTGATTAAGGTAGAACATTTTCTTCAATGTTGAATATGGGATTTGCAAGTTATGAGTGGCAATGAGTGATGATGTTCTGAACATCATGAAATAATACTGCACAGAATTTTTGATCATCTGACATTTGTTGCAGAGGAACATTGAAAACATGTCTTCTTATAGTGACAGACCAGTAGAATAACTATCAAGTAGAACATGGAAACGATAAATGTATGTCCAGCAGAAAGACAAGCAGCATGACTAGCAGGGCTTATTAGCAGGGCTGGATCTATCTCAATTCATGCACCTTGGAACACAAGTCAGGTAGGCCAGCTCTACCCAAACTCATCTAGTGGCTAGGATGTCACCGGGTCCATAAGATGGGCAGCCTCTAGATGTTTAGGTATGCCTAAAGCTGTCTGTACACAAGCTGGCTGTACACTCCACCATGGCTGCCCTATTGTAAATGAATTTATCGTCATATACCTTAGTATTGTCTTCTTTGGCAAAACAGCATGAATATCATAACATAGAGACCACAAAAATACTTCATCACCTCAGGCTTGCTGCCACATTAAACATTCAGCAAGTCATTTCAGCATGTATCTTTTAAAAGACTAGACAGCTACATTAATAATGCCCCTCAATCCACTACGCCCACCCGCTCCCTCTCACCCTTTCCCTGTGGAGTCTGGGTAGGGAGCGTGTTTACGTATGTATGTCTGATCCCTGTGAGAGTTCACTGAGCCAGCCAGCCCACTAGCAGTTCATGCTGAGTGGCCACCAATTATCATAACTCACCCTATAATGCAGAACACAATCCTCCCATCGAATCTTTGATGTTTCTCTTTTTTTTATTATTAATCATCATTTAATATTTATGACTGAAATTCTGCTCTCATTGCTTTCATCAGCTTTTTTTTTATTGATCTGGAACTTGCAAATGTCCAAATCAGGTGAAGACATAGAAGAACAATATAAGACATTTCCTAATGGTACAGTAGGCAAGTGCCTCCCATGATTCCTTACCTTTACAAAGCATACAGACATTAATTAGTTAATGTTCCAGCTTAGGTTATGATACGAAACAAGATACACTACTACACATACATACTGTATTCCCAAATGCCCCAGTGATACATAGATGTATTACATTTCTGCTGCTACCACCGCTCCTCCAACATGTGCACACACACCCACACACAAACACACACACACATACACACAGCCACACACACACACACGCACACACACACACCCACACACACCCACACACACACTCACACACACACACACACACACACACACACACACACACACACACACACATACAGATGACAACATCTACGTCTGTGTTGCTCTTTCCACACTGTGTTAGTACAAGCCTCTCTCCTTGCCACAGATGATCCCCACTCTGCTGCAGCCTTCCTTAGTCACACATTGCTTGCACATTGCTTGCACACTGCTGTATTAATTGACAGAGCTGCACTTTTCCATCACTGTGGACATGCACAGTCATTTCCAACTAACCCCATCCCTAACCCTAACTATAGCAGTTCAAGTTGCATGCCTTGGCTATAGAGTTTTGAGTTGAATGCTTCTATTTGCTCAACAACAAGGATGGTGATCTACCAACCCCTCACGAGCCGTTCTGCAGTCTAAGATTCCTGGGATAGAGATTCATAGACATCCTACCTGAGGGGGTTAGACTTGCCAGAAAAAATATTATTACTTTGAAGAGAAGCCGAGCCGGCTTTTTCCGCATGGAAAAAAGTGTTGCACAGTTCCACTAACCAAACTAACCCTTACCATTTGGTTACAAAAGTTTTAATTGGCATTGTATTTAATGTGCCAATTTAAGGTATTTTAGCAGCAAATGAATGTAAGCCGTTGTATTGCTATAAAAATGTAGGTATTTGCCTCAGGGTTGAGAGAGGGAATCTGTGCTCCATTAATACATTTTCAGTCCACATTTTTTCAAGTTTTTCAGTCTAACTTATCCTCAAGTATGTTTGGGGCTAAGTTTTCTACCCTTAATGTATTTCTACAACAGAAAGAATACTAAGAATGCCATTCTATCTCAGTGGCACTAAAGAATATCCTAAGAATATCCTTTAGCCACAAAGCAGTTGCTCTGGGTGACCATTTGCTTAAAGGCAATCCTGTGGCACATTCGCCAAACCCGGCCCATCAGATCTCCACAAAGCAGGCGTAGTGTTGTCACTTGTTCAGTCTGTCAGATCCTCCCCACCTCCATATTTCCTGGAGTGAACCAATGGTTGTGCAAAACTCTCAACACAGGCCGAAGGAAGGAGACGGGACATAAACGTATCCATTTACCTCAAACACTAGCAAAAGAAAACGCCATTGACTTGACAAATAGGGAAATGTGAGGGAGTCAGCTGCTGTATTTAAAAACCAGCTGGAGGAGAGAGGAGGATTGAGAGAGTAAAGGAGGGATCGACACAGAGGGGTTGTGTGAGGAGCTGGACGCTAGCCAAGCAAGGGGGCGAGGAGTACTTCCCAGATGCCTTCCTATAGGGCCACATCTGAGAGACTATAGGGATTATATAACTACACAGCAGAGGGGAAAATAAAAACAGAGTGTATTTAACCAGGGAATGGGGACAGTTTTGAATTGTAAACATACATTTTGCCCAAGAAGAAGTCCTCCTCCAAGAGGGTTATAAATATTTTAACTTTGAAACTCAGAAGTTTTTTGTTTCAGTGTTAATGACATCTTATGGTCAGTGTATTTCACGTATACTGTTTGTCTTACAATGGTGTCATGGAGTTATATTATGATAGTTTCCATGAAAAAGCATGGAAAAAACTGGGTTTCTGAAAACTGTTTTGGTTTGTGCCCATTTTATGTCTTTGAAACCAGAGTATTACACCGCGTTCCCACTACTGCATGTTTTTACGGTCCGCGAGGGCGGGGGGGGGGAGAGGGGGGGGAGAAGGAGGAGGGGCGGAGGAGGAGGAGGGGAGGGGTCTCTTCACTTTTGTGCCACATACCAATAGGCTACTGTGCAGGGGTTTGGAAACATCTGTTCTCTAATTGGTTTATGCACTCATACAAACAAAGAAAGACAAAGTCTCTCAACTTTTGATCCTGTATTACATTTGTAAACTTTCACATTAATACAGACAAGCTATTATATGGGGAACTTCTCCAAATCTATATTGGCATAGACCACTACACCACGTTCCCCACTACTGCATGTTTTTACGGTCCGCGAGGGGGGGAGTCAAGCAATTGCCCCAAGACAACAGGAGTGCATTGTTTACTCATATCTTTACACTGTACACTCAACATGCAATAGTTCCTAAGGTTAACATTACAGATATTGGTAATTGAAAACACTTTATTGAAATCTGAATCATTAGCAAATTATCTTTTCCCCTTATTTCCATTTCATGAAATGTGCAGGGCTTTCTTTTATGAAACAATTAATCATTTAAAACAATGAGACGGCCCATATCAATAAATATGAAATAGGTAGGTAAAAGTGTATCTACTTTAGACCACACCGTGGACTGCTGTAGTTTAAAGGAATAGACAAAACGTTTCTGATAGCATCTCCCATTCTGAACCTCCCCTTCCCGCCAATCCGCCTAGGTTGACAACTTAAACATGAAGACGTACATATAAAACGTATGAAAATGATATCTAAGTAAATTGGACATGCTGAAATACAATATGAATAAAACAAAAGCACAGGTGATGTACAGTAAGGGAATGACCCCTCCCTATCAGAACCTCTGCCCCTCCACTCCTGTCTGCCTTTGTCATGTGGACATGCTTTCCTCATCAGTTATCCTAGGGCTTGTCTGGATTGGTTGTCCTCCTTGTAAGAGGGGGATTGGGACCTGGCCCTACAGATGGATCCTAATAATTATTTTTGGCTTGGTTTTATATGAATTACATTGATGCTCATACATTTTACTGGCAATTACAATATGTTTAGGAATATGTGATTTGCACTAACAAAACCCAAACTGTACAACATCTTTGTGAACATACCAATAAATAGGATTGTACTTGCGATTTCACATGGATGGTTTTTCATTTGGCTGTGTGACTGATGCTGTGACTGACAGCATTGACGGGAGTTTATGTTTTGCACATGCTTGCTCATCTGTCTCCATTCCACACAATGCATTGTCACCAAATCTGCACTCTCATGCAGAAGTCACAACTACCCTGGCTGGAGTTAGACGCAGTCAACCCTGTCAGCTTACAGGATGATGACTGATGGTATCTCTGTCCCTATAGTGAACAGTGTTAGAGGGACATGTATTGTGTGTGTGTGTGTGTGTGGGTGTGTGTGTGTGTGTGTGAGAGAGAGAGAGAAATAGAGAGAGAAAATAGACATTGAGAGAAAGAAAGCCAGCGCTACAGTCCCTGGACCCTGACTCTCCAAGAGTAGGCTTAACTGTACATATTCAAGCAAGGCTTGCACAAAAGTGTCCCTAGTCCCTTTTCTGCTCCCCAGTGCCATGTTTTGTATTGAGTTAGCAATAAACGTGACGGATGAATAGCTATCCTCTCCTGACTGATTTATGTTTACAAATGATGTATGACTGCCGGATTGCAATGGATTGCTCAACATTTTCTTCTTTACCTGGAAGTACACAGGCATGTCAACACACACGCTTCCATGCTCCACTGACAGAAAGAAAGAAGCACTGTTGCAAGAAAAATATGAAAATCCCCTAAGATTCCCTTCAATCTGGAATGAGCCCAATTGTGGTAAAAGGCTACATTGACTGTAACAACTGTCATCGCTACATTATTTACTGCTGCATACATGAGGCCTGAAGCAATTTCAGATGATGCAAATGCACTCTTTGGCATTTCACAGCCTACTGTTTCTACACAACCAATATTTTAGCATTGGCAGCATTTTGTCAATACTTTAAACCTGTTTATGATGACACAATATGCCAGCAGAACAACTCAAAGAAACCTGGCCTGCAATCAAACGCAGATATAACTTGTAGGCATTACTTTAGATGTACCATTGACATTTCATGTCCTGACACTGTGTGCAGGACCAAGTCCAAGCGCACCAAGAGGCCCAGGCGACAGCCCTCATGAGCACCAACATGTCAGGGGACAACGTTCCCCAAGTGCCAACAGTGCCCCATCCAGGAATCCAGCCTAGGATCTTCTTGCTGTGAGGCTGCGGTGCAAAGCACCATGCCACATGCAAAAGGAGGGAGGACAGAACCAATTACATTCAAACAAGATTGAAGCTCTCACACATACACACTCACTTTCAAATGACAGTTTACATCCAATATAAATGAAATCCGTAACCTTAGACCTTACTCTGACATCACACAGTTAGTAAATTGTTTAGTTCGAGAGAGAGAACGTGAGGAAGGAAGAGAGGGATGGGTAGAATTGAGAAGCTTCAAGAGTGTCTGTTGAACATTTTGGCAATGTCTTAAAATCCACACATCTCAAATATGTTGTATATAAAGCATGGTTGAGTCCAGGGGCCAACACAATCTCCAGGATCTCCAGGACTAGCAAGGGAAAGTACACCATGATACTCCTCACTTTGGACCAAGCATGACTCTACAGCTTCTTGTAAAACACATGACACATGATTCTGTTTCTTGTCTCTTACACCAACATGTACATACATGCACACATTCAAACTATTTTCCCTTTCACATTATTTTATCCTTTGGGACACTTTGCGATAAGGCTTCAGTAGTAATATTAAAAAACGTTTATATGATAACAGCCTCAAGACATTCTTTATCAAATTTCAGACAGTCCTCACAGGTATTTGAATAAAGGGGATTTTGCCTTTTGGAGAACAGACAGATTATAAGATTATGATCTCCCAATCATCTTCAGAGGGAGTTTTGGAGAGCACAGATTCCCAGCACCCCATGCCTCTTTGCTGAAGAGCACCATGAGAATAGCCGGTGCTTGGTCAGCTGTAGAGAAGAAATGCATACTGTATCTATAAATCCCATTCTGATTCTGATTCTATCTACACATTATTGATCCATCGGATTCAATCATAGAAGTTTCTTGTGTCTTTATAATGCAAATGTTTCTGTACTTCATGCTTTGAAAAAGCTTTATGTGCATTTAAAAGTAATGATCATTTGATTATGTAATGTATAGAATAGAATTCAGTCCAGATATGATTTGACTTAGATATGATTTGTCATGCAAAGTTGCTTAAAGAAGTAACCAGTTTCAGTAGATGCATGGTTTAAAGACTCTGCCCTGCGTTTTGCTGGATTAGAGACATCGTTTTGAACAAGGCCATGTTGTCCATTCTCCATAGTCAAAGAGAGACACACAAGCACACACAGACCAAACATCTGACAGCTGCATGCCACAGTTTTTGCCCCCCCACCCACACACACCCACACACACAAGGGGGGAGCGGCATACAAAAGATGCCTCCTTTCACAGTAACAAACTGCCCTGCCCCAAGGGCCATGCCACTAAAAGTCAATGTTTGTGAATAACGAGCCCTTTTTGCAGAGTCTTCTAATTTAACAGATCCCTTTTATTCCCCCCCAAACTCATCCAAGGAGGCACTAAATCTGTTTGGCAGATAATCTGCCACCTATTTGCCAGCTGTCTCTATGGCATTCTTGCTTCAGGGTTTACATGGCGATGCCCGGGTGAGTCAGTGACATGGAAGAGCTTAGTACATCGCCAGGGTAACAAGTTGGCACCGGACTTCTTTTATTCTTATTTAAGGATTTATCAGGTTTCTTCTCTCTTAACACACTTTTAAAGGCCTCTATGGCACTCACTCTTTCACACACACACTCATCTGGTCTCTCTTCTTTCTTTTTTTCTACTCTCTCTCTCTCATCTGTATGGCTTTGTCACAGTAATACAATGAAAGCCAAGGTCTATGTTTAGTGGCTGTTGGAAGAGAAGTCTGAGGTGAGGTAACATGCAAGTCACGTTCCCCAATTGCCCTCAACAGCTGTTGGGTAGTTGTTGAGTAGTATGTTTGTGTCACTGTGTAAAGAAAAAGTAAAACAATAGATTGACTTCTTTGCTCGCAAGAGCTGTTCTCTGTTTAGGCTCCACTCTCCAGTATGTGCACAGTGCACATGTTTGTTTGTATGCATCTGGTTTGTCAACAATCACTTGAGTTTTTCCCTTTTATCAGCCTAAAACACTATTAATATCTCTCTGACCAAGGCCGTTTTTGTCCAGTTCCTGAGTTTAACAGCTCTAGGAAATGTTTTGACTTAAACTTCTTCTTCAATGATGGAGCAATTTGCTCCTGCATGGAACTTGTTAACAGTACCATTTTCATGACCTTCCCGATCTACGTATCAACAATTCTCCATGGATGGTTTCCAGACTGTTCCTAAGATTTCATGGCTTGGTTTTTGCTCTGACACGTACTGAATCTTTAGGACTTGATATAGACGTGTGCATCTGTAGTTCATATTCTGTCCTGCAGCATCCCTTTAGTTTACCACATGGGGATTCTTATGTCTGACCACCTGCTATTTGCTATACCGGTTAGCTTCCTCTGATGCTGTGTTAGTCAGTGCTAGCCAAACAACTTTAGGGTCTCAATAACAGACGTAATACAAGTAGACATCAATGTTATGTTAGGGGCTTGATATATTCACTGTTTCCTTTACAAAATGTGTGTTTGTTGTTCTGTCAACATGTGATATATAGTTTGATTTAAGTGATCGAAATGTTTTAGCTCTCTGTTTCTTGACAGGTTTAAAATACACCTGTGTGAGACTATAAATAAATTGCCTTGAGACTTTGTCGATAAACTTGCTGGAGAGATAAGTGGTATGTGGTTTATTATGAACACATACCATTATGTAGCTTTGGAGGAAACCAGGCTATTTCTTAGTAAATTGTCACAGTTTAAAGGAAATGGGTTTTGCGGTCATGTTGAGTTGAGAAACGAACCAGAATGTTCTACCCCTGTAAGGGGTCTAGAATAATGAATTTGGTAAGAAATAGCAGCCTTTCAACATCTGTATTAACAGGTGCATTTTTTTTCTTCATAAAGCTGATAAAAATACATTTTAAACAGCAATTGACAACTGTCAGATGAGTTCGAAATATTTGAAGTAACATAATTGGGCCAAGTTTCTGGGTCAAGACGCCTCATATGATGCAAGTTAACGGCGCAATGCAATCTAATCCAACATGTTTTTTGCACATTTGGGATGTGTTGATGGCGGTAATTGGGTATAAAGGCGGCGTGGTTGTAAAAGGGTTGGATTATATTGAATAAAGCATCAGTAGGCGTGGTGGGGGTCTTCACTTACATCCAACCGTAGCAGTTCCACTCCATTCCCATTGAAAACAGCCTGCTCTCTGTCATGGCCAACTGGCTCACACAGAAAAGCTTCTGCCAGGAGGAAACCAATGTCCTCGTCCAGGAGATGCAGGCACCAATTGCGCATAGATCCTCAAACGACCAAGAACTACCAAGGTCAGACGATGTAAAATTAGCTTAGGAGGGTGTGGTTTATACAGTGAGTAATAGTTCCTCTGGTCCTATGAGAACTGTCGGCAAGTGCACCATGTTGTTTTTCATGCGTAATGATGATGGTTATTGACTGTTTTGTGTTGGAAGACAATAATACACGCGCATACAGTGGTCATTCATTAAATATTTATTGAAATAGGTCAATACAACATCTACAGAGGTGGCAGTGATGTTACACGTGCTTGTGATCAGTGCAATTTCAGCTAAAGCCTGGAAACTACCACACAACACAATGTGGTCTGACACCTGCACAATATTTTGGGTTTTATTATCACCAAATTAGCACTTAGCCTCCTAATTTTGGCTGATATACCCCCTAGTGTGCCCCCCACCACCATTTTGGTGCATGTAATGTCATGGCGAGACAGAAATTGATCAACAGCGCCCATGTGGGAGAAAGACCTAAACTGACACGCCAGAAGGGGTCTCTGGGAAGTAGTCCTTGGAAACAGTTTGGAAAAGGCACTTTCACAAAATACTTGGCAGGTGATTGGATGAACCATCTGTCTATCACTGTCGATCACAGGCTAACTTCACCCACTGCCGTCAGCTGTAGATGCAAGTTGTTCCTCATAAGATGCTGATTGGTCTGAATAAAATAATAACTTGGAGCTTGGTCGTAATGTTGCAAATGCAGCTGTCTCGCAAGGTCAAGAAAACCCACCTTCGGCCAACGAAAATCCCTCCGTCTGCCTTAGAGCTACCATTGGCCTTGCCCGTCCAGAAACTAGAGCACAATATTGCATATTGCAATATTCTCTGAATAATGTCTTTCTACCAGCCCGTCATATTATATCTTCCACAAACGAGGGCCGTTCTGGGTCACAGGGGTCAGTGGTAGGGTGTTCAGTCATTAACCATGATGTGAGAGCCAGTCATCTGTGGAAGCGCTATCTCTGCCAAAGTCAACAAAGTTGCTCACAAACCGGCAATCTTCAAAGCCAAGTGAGTCTGTATTACAGGCATGCAAAGGTCACGTGTAAAAGAGTCAAGGTTGAGCGAGCGAGACAGAGGGAATGAATGTGGGACTGAGAGAGCAGTCCTAACTCAATTAACACCTCCTGCACTTCCTCACGTTACAACTGTAACTACTGTATCACCGTTCTTAAGAAATAATCTAGTATTTTCTTTCATTTCATTTAAAAAAGTTTTAAAACAGTTTGCTGTATGGTATTTAATGCCAATGTGGTGGCACACATGGGAAATATGTATTATTTTGACTGAGAACTGACATATCAGTTGTAGTATTCACCCACCACACACACACCTGTGTACTAAATGTTCAAAATGGTTGTTTGAAATACAGTAGACCTATAACATGAGAGGACAAATGCCAATGGCAGCACAAAGTTGACAGTGTTGCTAAATTCCCGCTAAGGCCTTCCCAATCTTTTTATTTATTGTTTCCTCTTCGGAGAGTCTAGGCCTCTCCACTGCATATGTGTAAGGACTGCCTTCTTGGGTAATGTCTTAGAGTCTGTCGGGTTTCAGCGTCCTTAAGGAGCCTTAAGTCAAGTTTAGTAGGGGATAGTAAGCAGCTGTCAGCCAGAGACTAAGCAGACTTAGAAGAGAAGTCATTGCGAGATGACGGTTTAGAAACACCAACCTTGTCCAATGTGGCGAGAAAAGGTCTGAACATGGAATGGGATGAGGGACTGAGAGGTTATTTACAGTAAAAAATCCTCCACTCCAGCTGTGCCTATAGAGAAATTGTGAACAGATGAAATGAATCAGATTCAGCGCCAGGAAGAGGTTTTGATGTGCCTTATTTTCAGGGCCCCACAAAACCTCAACACGTTTCCTAGGGGATGACCCAATGTATAATGTATATTTGTGTCTGGGTTGTTATGTCCACTAGTATGGTTAAGGTTACTCATCTAAAGATCATGAATTGTATTTTGAGGGGTGAGGGTCCCTTCAATTATAGTTGCCTCAACAGTGGAAAAGACTTCAGAAATACTCCTCTGGAACACTAGCATTAGAAACACATTTCTTATACAGACCCTCTATTCACCAGACAAAATGTTAAAAAAAGGACCCTTTCCCAGTCAAGTAAGTTGTTATGTTTCTCCCTCTGACTCTGTCTGCCTCTTGACTTGAGGTACAATGACTGTATTGTATGAGCTTAGCAAGCACTTCTCATGAATGGCAAATAAAACACCCTCACTGTCGATGCTTGGCTCAAGATGATCAGGATTGTTGATGTACAGTAGTTATACAGTTCCTCTCCTCAAGAGGAAACATCTAGTAGTGCGCCCAGGATGGCTGTCTAGGCAGGTCGCAATCAGTTTACCATGGATCACTGCGGGTATTAGAAATGATCGAGTGTCAGGAAGTGATTAAACATATTGTCGCTTAATAGAAAACACTGCGTGCTTCAATGGCAGTAACGTTATATTCATTACTTGTGTAATGTCATGGGCCTAATTCAATGGTGGAAAGAGAACTTGGCAGTTGTAGAGGAATTAGACTGAGGGTGTCAGGGACGTTTATAGGCGTAGGCAACCCAGGCAGTTATCGATTGGGCGCAATTATATTTTAGTAAAATAAAATGTTCTTGTCAAATTAAAACGTGTTTTTTGGAGGCGGGAGGTTTGGAGATCTCACCTCGGGCGCCAGATAGACAGGAGACGCTTCTGGAGAGAATGCTCATTCATCATTTCATCTCAAGTGAGAATGAGTGATTGTCAAGTCTTATCTTATAATCCTTCCCGCTGCATTAAACGGCATTACAAATATTAATTCAGTTTTGATCTTTTGTTGATCAAATCTCCCTGTGGTTTGCTTTTTCATTTTTCTGTCTCGGTTTTTAATTGTACTGGAATCACATTTTTTTTATGTTTAAGAAAGAACCCTTGTTTCATTGTGAATTGACTGTATGTCAAACAGCAATACAGAAGGTTTACATTATTAACAGCCATCCTCTGTAAGAGACTAGGTGCCTCTCACAGTCTTACATAATGTTACCCAACTGGAAACAAAGCCAGCTTTCAACAACTCCCAGCCTGCCTGTGAGAAACGGAATGTGAGAGTTGAGAAGAGGATAGACAAAGAGAGTGTGGTGTTCTCACCACACCTTTGTGTCTGGGGACTAAAAAAAAGGTTGAGGAAATACATAGGGAAGCTCTATGGCCAGTGTCCAATTACAAATGTTTTTGTTGCCCAGTCATTTTTACAGTACCTTCTTAAGTAAAGCCTAAGGTCTGAGATGCAGCCATCTTTTCCTAAACTCCTTCTTTCTTCTTTTCCTCCCTCCTCCCCCTGTGTTCCCACCCTCTCGTGCTGGATGAGTTTCACTCACTCCTACTACCCCAGTGCATTTCTCTTACCAGCAACTACACACACATACTTCCAATCCAGTACTGAACAGCATTTTAAGAAATAATAATTTGACTACACTTTGACTGTCACTACATATCCGTGCTGCATAAGAATGTGTATGCAAGTGACTGCCTCAACAGTATGTATGTTAAAGAGATGCTATCCTAGTTGATAGTTTTAAAGCCATCCCAGTACAGTTTCCGCATGTTAAATTAAAGCTGAGCTCTCCATCTGCTGGATAGAAGACCAAAAGTCCATTGGCTTCTCAAGGAAGCCAATCTTCTCCTTTAATTTCCATCCTTTCCTAGAAGGAAAATCATAGGTTAGGTAGTGTTAGCATCTTTAGCCCAGAATACCTCAGCGTTAGCATATCCCGCTATGGTATAGGGCATTGCATTACAGCAGCCTGCACGTGGAGCTACTGTGGACACCATGCGAACAACCAGACCTTGGCTGTGGTTCAGGAATGTATAGCACGTGAGGACCAGCTGTGGGAAGCCCAGATACAGAGACTGAACTCAGACACCTCTTGCTGGGCAAGCTCCATTTTAGCCTAGCTGAGCTAAGAGCTGTGCAATGTGTTGATCAATCTCAAGTTCATGTGTGGATGGTATGGCTTAGGTCAGAAAGTTCTGTCAGTGAGTTTACACTTGCCTGGCCCTAACCCATGATGAGGAGGGAATGCCCTCTGCTGAAGACGGCTGAGAGTCTTATGAATGTCTTAGTGAACGGCTTGTTCTTTGAGTTTTTTATTCTCTAAAACCCCTTCTGAAGGGTAATCACATTCAATCTTAGAAAAACCATTGAAAATAGTTTTTGACATTGTGGGAAGTTTCTACAACATGCACATAATATAAATACATGATGCTTTCCAATTTGACTTGTAGTGCAGAGAAGGCAGGTTATTGCAATCCAGATAGATTGCACTGTTAGCTTCCTTCCTGAGGAATATTCCACTTTTCATACAGATTCTGGCCAAACTATGTAATCTTAGTGCTGTTAGGTTTGGTGTCCCTGTGCACTGCAAAGTTTTGGGACATGAAGAGGGGTGCAAAAGTGTAACATTAGGCGACCATAATGTATTTTGTCAGATAAATACATCGGTCTGACTTAAATTACAGTGCAACATGTTCACTTTCAACAGCCAAATGTAGTTTAATAAAACTTCCCTCATGCTATTTTGACATCCATCTCTGTGGCCTCTGTACAGACCTTGGGATGAGAGAAGAGAGTGAGTTTGTGAGGCCCAATGACAGACACGGAGTGAACAAGATGGGGGGGGAGGGTCAAAAAAGGTTGTGTGCTCCTGCAATGGGCCTCAAATTAAAATAATCCTCATAAATCTAAATTCAGAATATAGGATTTCTCTGTGTACTGCCGAAGGGAACAGGAAGGCTGAATGAATCACTTTCAACATGCGCAAAAAAATTGTGCATTTAGTTATAAAAGTTATAAAAGAGCAGTGACTAGTCCAACCGTGATGGCAAAATAAGTAACAAATCGGTGTCAAAGAACAGAGGCTGTGTATACTATAATGTTGTACCTTTTCTTATAGTTAATCATAATAGAGGAATTGTTTCAAGAAAACAGCAATGCACCCAACCATTTACATTTTGTCAGTCTGGAATGTGTACCACCACTCAGCTGACAGACACAGAATCCGTTCAGACTTGAAAAGCAATTACACCTCGGCATAGTGAGAAATTTAACCAGTTTCGGTTCAGTCTTCCTCTCACACCATGAGAACCGATCCTTGTTAATATGTAATGAGTGACGTATTGACTTTATTTAATGATTCTTTAAGCTTATTATTAATATTACACTGCATCTGCTTTCAGGTCCCTCCTCAGGGGATCAGAGCATTAGTGAGGTCAGATGTTTCCATTTTTGCAGGAAGACTTGGCATGGTACAATAATGTACTCAAATACATTACAATTGACAGTGTGTAATGGTGTGTTACCACAAAGGTTCAACTATGTACAGCATTTGGTATGCTTTTACTGACTCACACATTAAACATAACTTGCTAGTTAACTTATTACCAGAC
This sequence comes from Mallotus villosus, assembly GCA_903064625.1. Lineage (NCBI taxonomy): Eukaryota > Metazoa > Chordata > Actinopteri > Osmeriformes > Salangidae > Mallotus > Mallotus villosus. The sequence continues at coordinate 100,948 of CAEFZP010005902.1, read as the reverse complement.
ATTTCATACTGTATGAGACAAGTCCTTCCACTCAAAAATGTGTTTGACCCATAGGGCAATGGAAAACTCAGTGGAACGTATCATTTAAAGAGGGGTGGGGCCAGGGATAATTATCTTCCAGTGACCACACACAGAGTTAACCTCATTTGAACTTAGAATGAAGGATATATGTATGTGTTGTTACGGATGAGTGCAGGGGGAGGACCCAAACGCAGGACAGATGGACAGGGTTCTGAAATCAAGGGTTTTATTTGTAAACTCGGAAACAGGCAGGATATTCAACAGTAACATTGGCAAGGACAAGACAACGACTGGACACAAAACAGAAACCTAAATACACAGAACCAAACAAGACACAGGTGACAACCAATAACACTAACAAGAACTGAAACCACTCAACGAGACACAGGTGAATACAATGACCGACACAGGGAAACACTCGGGCAGGGCAAAACCAAACAAACAAGGGGGCAAGGCTGTGGCTGTGACATGTGTAACTTCACTTCTATTAGAAAGAAGTACTTGAAGGACATTAAGGTTGGAGGGAAGGGCAGATACAGTATTGGACTTTACACAGAAGGTGGCTTATGCACTGTCACCAGAAAAGTCCTTTATCTGTGTGAATGGAATATCTGTACAAATATGAAGACATTGAGGTGTTGTTCCTAAGTTGCTCATAACCAGTTGCAAATGAAGCGAATACTGTTGACAGTGTGAGCATTGGTTTTAATATCCCTTTATGATCAAATCTATCCAACTCTGTCTGGAGGGTAGCCAGACGAAGTTACGTCCATGGGGACTGTTTAAAGTTGACATGAGAAGCTCCATTAAAGAAGCGGTGAGTAAATTACACTTAATAGTTGACATAGTACAACACAAGCACACCTTTCTGTTTTAAACAACCTCTTCATTCATTCGCTGACTCTGTGGACTGATTGTAATTGTCTTTTATTTGACCTCAAACTGTGCCAATGGGACTTCTGTTTTAGGCCAACATGGCTTCATCGATACACGGCCCAGTCTTTTTCTGCTTCAGCTTCCTTATTGCTTCGGTGTATCAGTAACAGTATCTTTGACATGTCTAACATGGTCATTGACAGGATGCAGAGGTCGTAGGTTAACTGATTAACATGAATTATGTAAGGCTTGCGGGGTGTTAGGATCACGACCACTCTAAAAGGCGTTGGAGTCTATCTGGGTTTATGATTGTTCAAAACCTTGTTTTTGTTCCATCTTTAGAATGTTAAATTCTTTGTTGGAGACCAAAAAAATATTGACGCTACCAAAAAAAGCAAGAACAAGTTTATTTTAATAAAACATGTGTTATTTTACACATTTTTATGTAGTAAGTAATGGTGGCAACCACCTATATTTTGTCACAATATACACATTCAAACTACGTGTGTGGGTTTAACTCACAGGATAGCTACTACATTGAAACAGCATGAAGATGGAATGGCCTTTATTTTATCATTTGAACTTCACGGAAAACAGTTGGGACATTTTGATACACAATCGACTGGCTGTGTTCATTGATCCATTTGCTCCTTCTACAACCCATGTTGTTTTTTCTGCTATACCTTGTCTCTGGGTAAAGGATCATGGCTCTTTGGGGTCAAGTAGTTAGTGACCCTTCTTTCTGCTACTGCCATTTTTTGTTGACTATAGTCAACTCCTGATTTAACCATAGTTCAAAACCTCATGTTATACCTGGAGGATTACACACAATTCAGTTTAATAGTTAATATTTTATCAACAATTTCATTTTTGATCTTCGTTGAGATGCATGCTCATGTTTTAACCATTAGATGGATGTAATGTTAACATTAAACAGTGAACAAGCACGAGCCTCATCAAATGTGTATAATACTTTTATATTAAGTTATATTTCTGGAGTTTTGTAATTTTGTTGCTCAAGAACTGTGCTGGGATCAGATGGTGGGTGCACACTTTCTTCAAGGCACAGAATTGGATGTAGATGAGGTATTTTGATATGGCCCTGTCAGGGGTAGACTGTATTGCTGTGTCAGACTTGCTGCACTCCAGAAAGAAGCTAAATAGATCCTTGTTGCTGAAATCTGTAGGATGTTACAGCAAACAGTGCAAACAAGGCACAACTTCATATTGTCACTACAGACCTACCTGGCAATTCATTATATAAGGAAATAAAAAAATGATGTCTTCATAAAATAAACACTTTTTCAACAATGGATTAGTATTGGTCATGAGAGTGTGTCACACACTAAACACTAAGATTAAGCTAATCTTGAAGGCAAAAACAGTGCCTCCCAGTCTGTTTCAGCAACCTGTAATGTTGTTTGTCTACAGTTTGAAGGTAACTTCGCTCACCTCCTCCAGTATTGGGCCATCAAGCACTGTGAATGTGTAGATTTATGACAAGTATGCATATTCTGTAGGAAATGAGTCTATGGTGATTTAGGAGAGGATACATTTTCCAACTAATGGAATAGACCAATATTATTTCTCCAGTGAATCTGTAATCAGTCACTAGACTGGCACAAAAACTGAAAATGCCACATAGTTCTCATCTATTCCAGTAAACTGCACTAATTCTGAATGTGCATCCTATCACCAAGATGAAAGGAGGGAAAACAATAAATGAAAATAAATAAAATAGTTTGAGTGGAAAACCAATTTGTTAAAAGTGAAATTATGACTATTTGTAGGCATATTTCCTACCATTGTGTCTGTTATGTAAGGTGAACATTTTCAAGATGATTTAAGAAAGCCATAGACCTGATATTGAAGGCAGGAGTACACAAATACAACTGGGTCATGTTTCAACTTTGATTCATAAAATATTTAAATATATTTTTAGGGATGCACTTGTAAATACATATTTAATGTCTTCAATGGGGAACAGTGCAGGAATTGCATCAATCTGAGCTGCTCCTCATCATCTATCCATTACTTCAACCTCCTGTCACTGCATTCAACATTTACCATCAAACATTTAGTAAGTTAACAATGACATCACTTTATAGCAAATATCACTATATAGGAAATGTGAATAGTTAATATTTAAGTCTGGCTTTCTTTTTGAGTTATGACTCATGAGTTATAGGGTTCATCAGTCCTGTGGCACTGCTCTGCAGGTAACATGTCCGTAACAATTTTAGCTCTATAATCAACATCTAAGGCCAAAGTTGATGGCTCAAATGACCTTATCTCTTCAATGACATTAACTACTTTTAGTGCAATTTCACACCACATTCAATAAAGAACCTCAAAATTAATTAGATCCTTGCCAAAGGAGAGAAAAATGAACTTTAGTCTTCAATATAAATGGCAAATAACAATTATACCCCTCAAAGCAGCCCTATCGGAGGGGTTTCTTCTTAACATGTGGCTTGTTTTATGAGGGGACTAAATGTATCTTAAATTGAGGTCAAGTGTCATAGTTTCCTCATAAATGGTAACACTTGGCCATTTAATGATCTCTTGCATTGCCTCCAAGGCACAGTGGTGGGGACAGGCACTGAAGGTGCTTTGCTTAGTGTCAAGATGAAACGAGAGGCCCCCTCTCTCTTTGGCACCTTCACTTACCTATAATCCCTAGCATACTTCTAATAGTGAAAAATGGCAAGCTACTGGCCAAGCAAATAGGACAATGAGCAAAGAAGGCATGAGGTTTGGATTTGCACCACTTCCAAGTGCTTCCTTGGTTGTAAATCCAATTTTGTAGACGAAGGCCTATAGTTTGACATGACACAGAGAGAGTTGAGGGATTGAGGCCAAGTGACCACAAACGTCATAATATTTTTTTCAGCCGTCATTGAAGATGGTTCGAATTGAAGTGCTTAAGGAATTAAAAAACGTAAGAAGCACAATAGTTTAATACTGATGTTCAAACATGTTTGATTTAGCTTTAGCAGACGCAGTCAAAAGCAGATGAATATTCGGTCTAGCCAAACATCAAACGTAGGTGTCATTCGTGTGGTATTTGATGGTGATATTAGTGCAAATTGAGGTCTGAAGGCAAGGAGGAAGAGTTACAGAAGTTCAATTGTGAGAGGCCAGGCTTTTTGGTTGTTGTTGAGAGGAACACGCAACAAGGATTTAACAACCCCCATTTCTCTAACACATTCTGTAGGACGAGTTTCAGGCTGTGGCTGCTTCTAAAAGAATATGCATGGATCAACAGGCCAATACTGTCATTTGTTCATGTTTTGATGAGTTAGTTAAACAGCAGTAGTTATATGCTTATAATACAGACAGTTCTGTGTTGCTGCCACAATTTCTGAATCATAGAATGTCACCAAGATATTTCTTTGAAAAAATGATCTATAATTGGGCCCAGTCACGGTTTAGATCATCTAGATTTAGTTTTTTTGCGTCAACAAAGGGAGGCAGGGAGAGAGTGGTGGCCTTGGTAGTTTCCGTCAGTCTCGTGACAGGAACAGAGGGCCATCAATGGACACTGATGACCTCTGCGGAACTCTAGAAATGTGGTGAGCTGTGAGAGTGGGACAGGTGACTTCCAGTGATGACAGTGACTGTTGTCACAGATGGGTGAACGTCTGAGACTTGTGTCACATGGTGGCACGCCTGGGGCGCCATTGGGCAAAGAGGCCCATGCAGGGGACTGCATACCCTATATATAAAATGTAATTGTCACTTATGTTTGTGACAATGTGGGATGTTGTTAATACACTATATATACTAGTTTAAAAAAATATCCCATCTATTCTACTTTCAGAATATTCTAGGTAGAGTTTATATTTACAAAATTCTATCAACACACAAAGTCCTTACATAATTGTGACATTGAATGTTTTCTTTGCAACTCCAATACACAGTGAAACAGTTTGTGATACGTTTGCGTTCCATTTTCAATTAAAACACTGAGGGAGCAGTTGGAAGTTCTGACTCTGGTTAAGATTAAGGCTGGAATGAATCATTATTTTCTGTGTTGGGGGGGTCTGCAAACACTTAGCATCAGTAGCTGGAGGGTCACAAGGAGGAGGGTGAGCAGAATGGAGAGTATACTGTAGTTAGCACACCGACACAACACAAGAAGGAGCTATCTGAGTGTGTGTGTGTGCGTGCGCGCTCGTGCTCGAACTTTGGGTGTTCTTCTTAACAAAAAGGCTGTTGCATGGCACTACAGACGCCTTCAGAGGAAGTTACATTTGGCGTTGACAATGCTAAAGTCTTTCACAGCATTACTTCCTGGTCTACTTGGCAAACTCGCAGCTGTGCATGAGAGCTAAGAAAGCTCTCTTTCTGTCCGTCTCACGTGAATGGTCCTTAAACCTTTTTTTAAAAGAGGAGAACACATACCACATGGTTGGTTGTGTTGCTGAAATCCACTGTCATTGGTTGGCAATGTAACTGTTAAGAACAGGTGTGGTGTGATGGATGCGTTTGTATGAGCCGTGGTATGTACTGCCACCTAAACAACTGCCCTGTAAGTGCAGCTTGAGGTTGACATAGGAAGCTTAGGATGAATAATAAAACTTCATAGTAAGATACCATGATCCTAGGTGAAGTGTATCCCATCGTTTTCCTCACATACAGGAACGACCCAACAGGGCAACACCATACTTGACATCCCAAGCTCCAAACTAGCCACAGTAGGAAGTCTGTTAATCTTTTTATAACGAAAGGAAATGATTGAAATAAATTGAAACCATACTTGATCTCCACCTGCACTATCTTAACCATGTACCTTTTGGCGGCAAATTGAACCTTAGCGAACTTTAGCACTCCACCTGCATTGTATATGCTGATAAGTGTTCTCTGTACCACTTTCTCTAGGGCGGCTGATAAGGTTTATATGGGGGGCAGGGATAGGAAACCATGTTGACAGCTGGGCTTTGTTCTTTGTGTACCCAAGATGCTGTCGTGCCTTATCGCCAAAACAGATGAATGATTTCCTGCCCTCTCCTGGCATCGGTCCAACATTGGAGGCGTGGAGACTGGCACCAAGACAACAGTCGCTACAGTCGGCAGAGGAAGGAAACTCCTTATATGGGTACTCATTGTGTTAAATGGTATGCGTATGGTTTTGTTTAACCCTTCAAAGAAGAATTCGGTGCGTTTTCCCGCAGCAATGCATGCGTTTGTCTTGTTCACTGCGGCAGGTGGTACATGAATGTATCTGTGTTCAAGTTGACATTCTTCACACTCTTTTTGTGTTGTTTGTACAGGACTAAGGCCATATTGTACAGTATGTTCTCCAGTAAATGAATTAGGATTTGACCTTCCAGCGTTTACATTTGCTCAAGGGTTCGGGGTTTAGGTCTACAGTTCATACAACAAAGAAATGAGGCGAAGACAAGTAAGAAAAGTAAACTAGAACACACACAGTCATCAGGATCTGCCCGGAGGTTTCCAAATCGAATGTAGTGCAAGCCTTATAAGTGTGAACCTGCTTCCCTGGTGTCACACTGCATTACGTTTCCGGTGATAGTGAGTGAATGAATGCCATGAATCAGAGTAAGGGGGAGTGGGTGACAGCATTACACGAGAGAGCTTCTCGGGTGTCTCAAACGAAAAATTTGCTGGCTGGCTTTTGCATGCTGTTGATACCCAATACTTGTCCACGTGCAACACTTAACACAGAAAGAGTTTATGCCCATGGCACATGTAATAAGAATTCAACCCCCATAAGGGAGTTACTGTGGGTCAACACTTTTTTGGGAAAATCCACGCTTTGTTACAACTCTTTAAGTCAATTTAATGTCATCCAGAATCAAACTATGACTTGTAACACCCAATTGGGCATGAATGCCACTCATGAACCATCCAGTCTCTCTAACCTCACCCCCAAATTCTCTGTCACCTTATCTCTTCAACCACAACTGTCTCCTATTCCAGTTTCTCCTTTGAACCCACTCAACTCCACTCAGACAACTCCTTGCTCTTTCATGTTTTCGAAGAAAAGGAGGGGAGGCAAGATATCTGTTTACGGCTTCAATCTTGGCTGAGGAACACGTGAGGTAGAACCTGGAGGTTGAGTGCCAGCCTTACCGGCCCCGAGGGACACACATGTCTGGGTCGGAGAGATCTCTGCTAGGCAGCAGTAGCAGTAAACTCCAGAGGTCATGCTTGTGTACGATACCTACACAACCAGTCGGTCAAAAAGACTGCACAACGGTGCCCAAGTTCAAAACCTTATTAGGGGCATACTTTACATGTGCCATACCTACAGTACACACACAAGCACTATTTATACTAGATTATCAGACCAAAACACATTGATTTATGTGGGATGTGAGACATTTTATACAATCACTTGCCTGTCCCTTTAAATAGCCTTTTTGAGCTGTTGTTGTTTGGAAAATCTATTTCAAATAACATTTAACCATTGACATTGAACCAAGCTTGAATGATGCATTGCCTTCATGTCACCGGAGAAATCATTTCCCAAGTCCCGCGGGATGTTGTTTGTGCACAGTTTACCCTGCACAGTTTACCCAATTCTGCTGAAATGTTTCCTCTTGCTGCTTGTCACATTGACGTATGATGTTAGCTACTTTGTCCTTCAACCCTATCAGCTGCTATAGTTGCCCAATCAAAATGAACACCAGCCAAACTCCTTCACATCTGCAACCCCAAAGCTCAATAATATCATGTAATGTGTCATTTGAAATTTATATTTAAAAAGGACTTATTTTACTCTCACAGACAGCCACTCAATGGTTTCCAAACATTGCTTATGGCTGATTCTCCCATTCTCCTTGACTGGCTGCATCCTAGCAAATTGCAATTAGTCTAGTGGGAATTCTGTTTTGAAAGGTTGATGGTACAATTGGGAAGATCCTTTCATTGGATTTTCTTTCCCCTTTTATAAATGTGTTGTGTAAGCTAAGTAGGCCCTCTGAGAGTTGTTTTTTTTTAGCAACATGGACAGTTCAGTACCAGTGGAGTGTCATTCAGAGTTTTTGCCTATAACATGGTGTTGTTCATGTTTGTAACACAGGTGCCATTAGTTCAGTTACAACTTTGTCTGGAGTGTTTTTTCCATTTCCAAGAAGGCTGAGCTCAGCACCGATTCTTAGACATGTCTTACAATGTCTGTTATAATCCTTGAGGCTGAGCTTTGTCTTCTCCAGTCCTCAATTATAGAGAAATCCTACTGCAGCACCAAGAGCCATTTTGTTTGTGTACTTACTTTTGCAGCATATGGCAACTAAGATGAGAATGGCAGCTTGACAAAAAAGCTGATGAGTGGAAGGTAGAAGGGGGAAAGTGAGAGAGCAGTAAAACAGCACATTGGGTCATTAGGCTATTCAGGTCCACACTTGGGGGCAGTTGGTGGCACATTTCCTTGGTATTGAATGATACTTACCTTCAATGCATAGTGTAATTGGTGTACTCTTGCTATGATTACTTTTACTTAAAAATACCAGTGTTCTCACCACTCTGTACGTACAGTAATTATCCAGTACATGGCTTATTTAAGTGGACTGATTTGAGTTGAACAGACTTGACATGGTTCATAAGGTTGTATCCAAATGTGATTTACACATTTTTAATAAAGAAATGTGTCAAGTGTCAATGGTTTATTGGTGTCAAGTGTAGCATGTAGGTTTATCAGTTGTGTTAAAATCATCTTTAACACGACAAGACAAGTCAAGGATTTTAGATCAATTGCATGATAAGCTGCTAAAACCATTGTCCCGACCAGTCTGTGGGGGGAGAGAAAGGTCAAATGCACATGCTCCCAACACCTGTTTCACATGCTGTTCTACAACATTTCAACCAAACCTACAGTGATATGTTTAAACAATGAGAAAGAGGAGAAGGCTTGTTAACTTTAAACCTCCCACCCCCTTTCAAAAAGGAATTGGCCTCTGGGCACATAAATGTCAGCGTGGGCACACCTGTCACTATCACAGTTTGGTTTCAAAATGAGCACTTTTCCAGAAATACCTCACTTTTAGCTGTGGAGGAAACTCATTTGATATTAGGCCAGAGGCTCTAGGTGGCCAGAGGCCCTAGGTGGCCAGCCATTGAGCCTCTGTCTCTGACTGAAAGGGAGTGACAAATCAGTCTCAGGATAATAAAGGACTTCAGTGGAGATCATATCTGCCGCTCACACACACCAGCCGTAAAGATAAGCAGAATGCTTCAACCTTCTGTGCTTGCTCAATTGGGTACATAAGCTCACAGTTTCTACGTAACTTATCATAGAAAGGTGCACATGCACGTTAACACCTAAGCTCCAAGTCTATTTCGTAGTTGTTTTTTTTACACACACCCACCTTTTGACACGGGTACACATTGTCACCCACGCTCAGAAAAGGTTTCACTTCTTTGATGAGGCAAACCATAACATGCAAAGGTGGGGCTCTCAGCTCCCTACTTCAAACTGTTCCAAGTGGACAAGTACCTACAAGCATGTTCAAACAGAGCTTCGAAATGACTCATGTACTTAATTAAGATTTAGCCTAACCTTTTTCCAATTTCGAGTTTTGCAGTTTAGACTTGTATGCATCCTTGTTCTTATTTTATGAGAGAATCTCAGACAAAGAACCAACATGTTATTATATAAAGCTGCAAAGATGGGAAGAATACTGCATAGTGAAAGTGAAGAACATGTCATGACGTGCTCTGAGACCAACTGTTGGTTTAAGAGGGCTGAAAAAGGAGTGTGAGAATAAATCTATAAAACAAACAGTGACACTTCCCTGAAGTATGAGGACATATAGACTATGTGTTAATGTTGTCAAATGTAAGGAATAAAATCAACATGATTTAGTGATGGCAAGTGATGCATACTTAATAGTAATTTTGAACAGTATTGAATGAAAGTATATGGCAATATTGTCACAATGCACATATTTAGTTTTCAGTTGAATAGTGTTATTTTTTCCTCCAAGATGTTTTCTTCAGTATAACCTCTAGTAACTGCAAATCTGTATGGATCCTCTGTGGTGGGACAAAATAGCATAACAAATGTTTACACTTTTAACTTTGACCAATGATCACATTTATACAGAAAAGGAGTGTAAAAGGGAATAGGATTAAATAAAACCAGTATTATTGAATCATATTATAACATGTCCCTTTATGGTGTTTGGGTATGTTAAGTGGGTTATGTTTGAAGACCTTTGGTTTATGGGAACAATAAATAAAAAACTTGGAAAAGATCAAAGGATCTTTATCTGCAGTTGTTTGAAATACAGGTGACTTATGTGAACAGTGATCATGCATTTTTTCTTGGCATGGCATGGATGTGGTTAAAGACTCGAGAGATCAGAACAGATCAGTAAAGAATGTCATCACAGAACTCACTATAGCACAGTATAACCTGTGCAAACAACTTTTATGTTTTTCAAATTCATAGTGTACTAAAATCAAGTAGTTAGTCAGTAGACTTATATTAATTAGATTAATTGATGTATCACGATGTAAAATATGGAATGTAATATGAACATCCAATCAATTCCCAGTTAAACCCACACACATCAAAATGTATGTAATAAATAATGTAATATGATTTACACACGTGATTCACGTTATAGTTTCTCTGATACCGGTATTTCTTCCTAACCAGTAAATCTAATATAAACCCCACACAGTAAGTCCAGTTGAAGTGTCCAAACAGTAGATGTAAACAAGGGAGAGAAGTAGACTTGTTTTACTACGATGTTAAACTTTGTGCAAATGCATAAATTGGGATTACGTAATATGAAATTGAAAACTGAATCCAAAATGAAAACTGACAGAATTAGGAAGCGAAAAGGCAGATTTCAAAGGAAATCTAAACTAATGTGCACAAACTAACCCCAAAATAGATATTGCCCCACACGCTAAATCAGAAAAGTGTGACTAGATGAGGATCCTGGTCACCAAGTCCACCATAATGTGTCATGCTGATAAGGAATCATATGATTGCATGTTTATCAACATGATCATAAGTTAACAAGATAGAAAGAGGTGTGATTGGGGTGTGTGTGGCACTTCAGACTAAGCACTGTTGGTGGAAACATCAAAACGGTGTGTGGGGCTGTGGTGAAGAGAGCAGTAATGTACTGTACAGTGTAAACTGTATGACAGTCAGGGAGGAGTTAACCACTGGGTGGATTGTTAAGACTACAACCATAGAAACTCAACCACAGACCTCTCTCCAAGTCCAAAAAGGTCACATAACGTGTTATAAATTTACAGAAAACCTCAAAGAAATGTATTTTTGATTGTAAACCTATGGCATATACTTAAAGCACAAACTACCCAAAGAATTCAGAACGTGAATGTGTGTGGATCTTCTGCATGTCATCTAAAGCAATGTCACAAGCGGTCTATTAACACTAATTGTAAACAATGCCACAGTTAGACTGCAGTTTACAGTCTCAAAACCATGTACCCATTCTATATTTTCGACCTCCCATTGTAGTGAGAATCCTCAAATTCTGCATGGTTCTGACATAATGTTGCAATATAGCGTCAACCTTTTCACTGTAGTATCCTAGGACATGATGAGACTGTTCATTTTCTGTATTATAGTCTGCATTATCGTGTTTGCTGAAGCTGTGGGCCATTCATTAATAATGTAATACTTAAGTGAAGGCATCCATAAAAGCTTCTGCTACTGTAATATCAATATATAATTTATAATATCAATATATAGTTGTATAAAAAGTATTTTGGAGTAGCAATTATTCAGATTCAAACTATTCAGGACTGCCACAATTTTATGGCACCAATGTCTCTGGAAAGATCTACTCTAAGCAACCATTAAAGCTAATGACGAGTGCGGTCAGAAACTGTCATCTGTATGGAGTCTGTACAGTCCAAAACAACCAAACCTAAAATCTGCAAAAGGTAAGATCTAAATAACATTTGAAATAAATTCAAATGTAAAAAAGCACCGCCAAGGCCCAAGTTTGATTGACAGGGGTTTCACAAAATGAGACAGGGAGGAAGACCCACCTCACCGAATGCGATTGGTTGGAACAGAATTACTGGAACATCTTTTGCTGGAATGTAGTGGGCCACTCCAAAATTAGAAATTGAACAGCTATGGCTAAATGCTGTCTTGCAATCTCAAGATGCAGATCACCGCCTTCTTCAAGCAGCTTCTGTCTGCATGAAATAGAGGGGATTTCCCTGTGTAATTGACAGTTCCAGCATGACACTCTCCCACCCAGCCTAAGGTTAACATCTTTCAGAAAACAAATCATGGGGCTGTCCCACAAGTACCGACTGTTTCATTGGAAACTACAGACTAAAAGTGTCCCCACCACACACACAAACACACGTTCACTTTTACACACCTTCTTTAATGCATGCATAAATGCCCCCACTCACCAAGACTCCCCCTTTTAGTTTCAATAGCTACAGTACTCCACAATGGGCCTGATAACCTTTAGTCTCCAAATGGACACCCTGCTGCCCCCATCCCCTTTATCTTAAACAAGCATACGAGGACGAGAAACTGAATTCCAGCTCTCCAAACACACACACACTTTATCCCCTTCTTCCCTCTCAAGCACCTCCCCACCATTTTGAGTTTAGGCCTCAAGCATCAATACGGTCTTTGTTGCAGCGTAGGAGAAATCCCTTATTGTCCTCCAGTGAGACGCCGAGCCCACCACCTTGCTTATTTACCCACGTGTCAGTGGGGCCGGCCCGCGAGGCTGTGCAGCCACAGGATGTCCCCTGTGGGACTTGGGAGAGACAGAGTAAGGGGGAGAGGAACTGAACGGGTCAGAGGAGTGTGAGCTGGAGCCTTGTGCAAGTGACCGTCTCTCTCTGTCAGGACAATCTATCATCTGTAGGGAGTCCTCTGGCTGTGAGTGTAGGAGAGGAGGGGAAAGAGAGGGAGATATTTAAAAGGGGAAACCTTAACTGATTTACAAGGAAAATTGAACCCTGCCTCAGAGCTGCTGGAACAAACATGAACTAACGTCTTTGATTTCTAGTGGGTGAGAAGGGGGAGACAGTTTGGCTGGGGTAGTTTGTAAAATATTTGTGGTTGTTTAGCAGTAAAAGTGTAATTCAGTCATTCAGTAGGCTTACCTATCAAGGCATCACAGTAGTATCAGATTCCTACAGTAGTATAGTTTTACATATATCTCAAGTATAAGAAACGAACAGTCAATTGTATGGAAAGAAATACTACTGTCCTGTGATAATGGTGTCTCAAGATATCCTTATTAGACAAAGACGTGCATTATAAACGCATACTCCTTATATGTGTTGAAGTGGAGGCAGAGTGCAGGAAGAGTTCGTATTGAGTTTCAAGGTATTTTGCAGGAACTAAAGAAAGGGAACTGATCCATGACTATTCCTCCCACTCTCGCTTCACCTGTCTGTGTTTGTGTGTGTGTGTGTGTGGTTTGTGTAGGCTCACACACTGCTTTGTCATTATGCCGGAGGCATTTGTTGTCAAATAAGCCTTATTTCCTCTTTTGCACAGTTGGGACCCAGGAACTAGAAGTTCTTCTATCCAAATATGTGTTTGTTGTATTGACATCGGTATATCTGAAATAGTACAAATGTTTGCACATCTGAATCACACACACACACACACACACACAAAACATAAATGTCAATGCCTTAGGAGATGGACATTTAAAAGCAATTAGGGCGTTTGTTGATTTTAGTTCTGCTGCAAGCCTGAATGCTGCCTTCAGAACCTACTGTTTTCAACGATTCACTGTTGAATAATTAAACATGACCTCTGGTTAAAGTTAAAAAGGAAGTGTCGTTTTCCGGTTAAATAATTGGACTAAGACTAATGCCATGTCCCATATGTTTTCAGGAGGTGTGCATGTGTCTTGAATGAGGCCATTTATGGTCAGATTATGCCAAAGTGATTACCTTATATTAAACCTCATTCTTTCAAATCAATACCCATCCTTTGCTTGTTTCCCAAGAGACAGAGACTAGGACTGAGCTATATCTTCGCTATCCATCTGTGTTGTACTTTTTACCATTTGGCATTTTTTGCACTTCTGTGAGTCTAGTTAACGCAAAACTGTAGTAGTGTGGCTTATAAAAATGGAAACTTGCAGATTCACCAAAAATGTCATGCACAATTGAATTTTCTTAATTTTTTCATCATAATTTAGCATAATTGATGTGTTACATGTCGACCCAGACAAACTCATGCGTGAAAAGACTGATGGCTCCAACACTTTCCTTTCTGATTGCCATTGTGCTTCTCCATAACTTCCACAGCTATACACAATGGTTAAGAACTCAAAAATAACTCAATAAATATTCAAGTTTAAGTTTAAGATGAATCCCCCTTCGCTCTACACATTCCAGTGACCCTCAATAGTGTAGGATTGTAACCAGTTATGTCTGCACATAAAAGGCAATTTATAGGAAGCCGTAAAAATCTTGATATTAATACTTGAAATGCCTTTCCTTATCTGCAGTAATATTAGCATTGCTTGCAGCTTAAGGGCCCCATCAGTAGTTTGACTATAAAGAACAAAGAGCCATAAAGGTTAACAATAGAGGTACAAAAAGAAAAGAAAAAGAGTTGATTTGAATTGATTTGGAAGGTGGGAGAATCCAGGATTTCTTTTCTGTACGCGTTCAAAAAGAACAGCCACACACTGCATTTTTTTTGTTGACCAATTGAACTTATTGGGTTAGTAAGATAGGATAGGTTTGTACATGCTGGGGTTTACCTAAAGGTGAAATCGATTGGAAAGAATATTAGAATAGAAACAAACTCTTGTATTCAACAAGATTAGTCTTTATTTAGTTGAACAGGCAGGTTGAACCTCCTACTGTACATGAGTACTAAGCAGAATCAATCAATCTGCCCTGCGGTGCAGACATCCCTGTGGCAGAGATGGTCTATCTAGCTCCTGTGGCAGAGATGGTCTATCTAGCTTCTGTGGCAGAGATGGTCTATCTAGCTCCTGTGACAGAGATGGTCTATCTAGCTCCTGTGACAGAGATGGTCTATCTAGCTCATGTGGCAGAGATGGTCTATCTAGCTCCTGTGGCAGAGATGGTCTATCTAGCTTCTGTGACAGAGATGGTCTATCAAGCTTCTGTGACAGAGATGGTCTATCTAGCTCCTGTGACAGAGATGGTCTATCTAGCTCATGTGGCAGAGATGGTCTATCTAGCTTCTGTGGCAGAGATGGTCTATATAGCTTTTGTGGCAGAGATGGTCTATCTAGCTTTGGAAATACTGAAGGGACCAGCGGTATTTCCTGACCAGAGGCCTCATGCATTATCTGATACCACTGCTCCACCTGCAGGAACATCACATTCACACAAGACTTTGAAACACTTTACACCCTTAAGTATTTAATGTTATTTCTTATTATTTTGTCTTAAAATGGTATTGTTAAGGATTTAACAATGTGATCTTGAATGTGGGCTAATAAATGCATTTTATTATACATGCATCCACACAACACCTGCATCATATTAGTAAGCACTGTCTCTTAGAAAAAGGTTGTATAAACCTGAATATCCATTGAAATCTAAATTGATATCATGCAAGGCACCCTTTAAAACACAACCAGCAAAACCAACCACTGAACATAACAAAGACAACATTACACAACTAGTTGCATCAAGGACAAGTACACCTCTATACAGACCAGCAACCATGGCTGTCCTCCTATTCCTCAGCCATCTAGAGGCTCCCTGCTTTCTCCACAAGTAATCCGTTCTGGAGATGGGAATATGGCACAAGAACACACAAAATCTACCACTGTATTGTAGAAGCAGAAAACCCCAATCCTGTCTGCAGTGCATGATTGATTCATTATAGGGGGCAATGACATTTCAGGCTGCGATATTGGCCCCAGTTATGACTGTACCATAATATTATTACCAGTGCCAGGTCTTGTGCCTGATTACAGTAATATGATTACAAGACAACAGCTGCCATGATAACCAGACCCCAGAGCAGTCCTTGGTTTTATCATTATGTCACTGTACATTTGCTTCGATGGTTATCCTGAAAAAACCCTGCTCTGAACCAACTGGTTGGAAATAATATGGTATCTGTTCCCACATGCTTTAATTTAATTTAATTTCAGTGCATTGTGCCACAGTATCAGGGAGGGTCTGTCTGGGAAGAGGGAGTGTCCACTGTTTCTATTGGAAATATTTCAAAGAAATGACAACAAATTCCTTATGCACTGTCAGCAATGTCCTCACATCATTCAAAGGAATAAAGCTTTTGGAAATGCTGGTCATATACAGCATGGAGAAGAATAGTGAGTTGACAAGCATGCTGCGCATTATCATCCAAGTGCCACGAATGACAGCAAAATGGCATTCTAAGCTATACATGAAGTTTGCAAGCTGAATGACATAAGTTTCTGAACATAAATTCCAACCTTAAACCAGTATCAAACATGTTTATGTAAACCGCCAAACCGTGTGAATTTATTGTATCTTAAAGCTTCATTTGAGATGACCCAAAGACCCATCTAAAGATATTGTGTGTGCACACTATGGGACTCTACAGTTTTTGTTTTGCTCTACAGTGTGTCTGTGCATGTGTTTATTTATTTGCCTTTGGATGACAGACTTCCTCTTACTGTCTCATTTGGACCACATACTAAAACAGGAAGTGGTCTACCCTGTGAATCAGCCTGCACTCGTGAAGCACTGCTCCATGTGGGCTTCACTGAGTGAGTTTCACATCTGCTTTTCATACACTTCTTTATTCATGAGAGTGTGCAGACATGACTCACAGCTGAATCAAAGGGCAGAAGCAAGGAGCAAATATGACCATTTCCTGGCACACTTTTTTTGTACGGAAGTATTTTGTGAGAAGGCTGTCCACCCAAGTTCTACATGCTGATGACCCATGTTGACTGAATGAATTGGTCAATTATATACAGTACCAGACCAAACGCAGCAGCAAGCAAGGCAGCCCTGTAGTTAAAGGTTGAGAAAGAGCCGAGGGCGCGGGGAGTAAGGAGTAGAACGTAAGAGCATCCAGAGTCTGATCCTTCCTTTATGCTTAATAGTCCTGGTTAGTAAGACCTAACTACACCAGTGCAGCCCCTTACCTTAACCAATAAGAGGTGTTTGTCTAACTTCAAAATTGCGACACAATCAAATGTTCAGAGACAAAAAAAAAGGTCTCTTGGCACAATAGATTATGCAATTAAGTTAATGGTCCCTGGCGTGAAAAGACAGGAGGGATCAGCTAACCCTGACCTTGGCAGCTGGTCCCCTTAGATCTGTGTAGAGGGGTGTCTGAAGGGGTCCTCTCATTGGGATACAGTCTCTGTACAGTCTCTCCGGGTCTCTACCCTTCACGAGTGCCTGTGGTGTACAGTAGTCTGGAATGAACTGGAAACTACATCACTGTTGAGTGGTATTTTTGGGTCATACTGTTAAGAAATCAAATGTATTTATGCATCTGCTCATGTATGCATTTCAAAGAATTATACAAGTCATTGTCAAAGCAACGTTAATCTCAGTGAACACGCCCTACAAGGAACAAAGCTCCTGTAGTACCTCAAGCTTATAACACATTTGGTGTCATTGAGTCTAATGTGAAATCCACTAACGACTGGCCAGACAGATCTATTAATAGCTTACTCTGTAGCAGACTACAGTTGGTCTGCCAGACTGGGTGAACGTCAATGAGGATTTTACGGCTTTTGATGTGTTAGAGATTGGGCAGGGGGAGGTGGGGGCGCATAGTGTATGTAGCACATGTGTGTGACTGTCCCCAGACAACAGCAAGCATCTGCTGCCACTTACAGATCCCTGTTGGTATTGATGGAGTTTATTGCTGAAGGGCAGGTGCTAACAGTCCCACACAACTGTCAAACCATACAGTACACACACTCAGTCACACACTGCTCATAAATACATTCATTCACACACAGACTCTCTCTCAGACAGGCACACAGGCACACAAAGACATACGCGCCTACAGTGAGCCGTCGCATCATCTCTCCTAAAATTCAAGTACATGTTTCAAGTACATTGTTTCATACCTCATAGTTTAATTATTTGAAACAAGGTCCACTTCGGTTTTAATTTCCCCTCATAGGGAACAGACATGATTGAAGTGGAAAAGGCAGCGTGGCACAGTGTCTCCGCTCACTCTTTAGGTACTCTGATGAGTGTTTGAGGACGACCTCTAAACACGGGCCCCTGCTGCCAAGCAGGAGGTGTGAGATGGCTGTTGGCATGATGAGCCTTGGCCTAGTTCCCCACACTCTGTTGGGTCCCACCCTGACTTTCCCCTCATTCTCACACTAACGAGGACCTTGTGTGCTTTTAAAGCATTTGCCCTGATCAGATAGATTTCTGTAAGGGGTATTTATGGAAGGTGTGTGTTGACAACTCCAGTGTCAGATATAGATTTTGTGGAAACTGTTATACTGATGCAACACATTCTAAAGTGTTGTATGGGCATGTGCAATGATTTGACAAGTGTTTGAGCTTTACACCACGAAAAAAAAAGAAGCATTCTGTGTCAAATAATTCTTAAGTGAAAGTGGCATTGTGTACTCGCAGATGAGCATTCTGTTGGGAATTTGGAATTGTAATTTATTCGTACGTCAAGTGATGGAATCAGAAGATGTCTTTTGAAGGCAACAGTAGTATTCCATGGTAATAAAGAAGATAATAATCAAAGAAGAAGAAGGGAAGAAGGCAAAGCAATATTCACTAAAGATATGATAAACTGTAATCGAGGGTCGGTTTTCGTTGAATTGACCTTTAAAACATTTTTGTTGCTCTGAAAAGTAAATTTCAACCTTTCTGTGGGCATCATGAACTGCTTTTCAATAGAAAATTTGGAGTTGGTATCCCCTCCACCATTCTTTATTATATGAATTGAACGTAAAGTGGAGTGGACACTTTCTGTATGAGGATAAATGCCAGAAACATTTTTAGGACGTTTCCTACTCGCGTCCTCTGAGAACCTCCCTCTGGGTAAATCCTCATTCATCTGAATCAGACTATGGAAAGGCCCCAACATTACCGCGGAATATAGCTTAATGTAGCAAGATGTATACATTTCCCTTGACATACTGTAACTATTGATCAAATATTTGTATTTGTTGAAGAAATAGATTGGAAAAATATTGCAAAATGTGCAGTCAGATAAATAACATTAAAAGGTTTAAGGATGAGTTAATATTATGCCTGCCTGCCCAGCCTAGTATGTGTGTTTGCGTGTGAATTCCCTGGTGTCTATTTGGCCATGCATGCCTATGTCTTCTATTACTTTGTTTATTTGTTTGTGCAGACAGCAGCAGAAATTGTACAATCATGTGTAATGGCTGTCTGTGCAGTAGTCTGGCGTTAAAGGAGGCCATATTGTGGTGATATCATCCCTGACCTGGGGCTGACACATTGTGTTTGGTCTCTGGCAGGAAGCCACACTTGGATCCAGGCTTTGTCTGGGTGCACACGGATTCTGGGTGAAGATCCAAGGGACAGTGAGGGGCCGGAACTTAGAGCGTGGGAACGTTCGTCCGGAACCGGAATGGATGGGAAAGCTGTTAGGAAAACATACTGCAGCTCATCCTAATCGAAGAAGGAGAGAGAGAGAGGGAGGAGAGAACAATGAGGGCTCGTGGAAAAGCTGAGGAGAGAATGGAGATGAGGAAGATGAGGATGCAATCATGGGACTCGTGACGGCAGTCATGATATGATGATTCCGTGACAATGAGGTACATAGGATTGTAATTAGGTCACCGATATGGTTTCACCTCGATTCAGTTTGTGAATTAACCAAAATATGGGTCGCCAAATGCTGTCCATTTTGTATGCTGGTACCACATTTACCTAAACACAGTGGCCAGCAGTGGGGCCTGGGGATGGAGTGAAACAACTCATTTCACCAAAATAATTGAGTGATTACAGTAAGTTCTCTGCTGATGCCAAAACAATCAGTGGCATGTATGAACTATTCTTTCCCAGCCAGCCTGCCAACCAACTCGCCTCACTGTCACAGTTCTGGTCCGAGCCACGCATGAATGTGGAATGCATTACTCACTCCACACGCACTGTGTTTCCGGGGTTCAACCAGGAGGAAACACAACTATCCCCCTCCACTTTCTTTTATGATCATAATCCAAGGGAGAAACAGCTGACAGGCAGGAACCAATGGACGGCCAAATGGTTGTTCCACAGTGTGCTTTGGGAGAGAGTTGAGTCTCCCAACCGACTTTATTACATGTGTGTAAAACGGAAATTCTTCATTCCTAAATTTCAGCCCACAGTCTTACTCATGTGGGTGGGGGTAAAGTAAATAGTTTAAACGTGTGTGTAAAAGAGGCATGCCTCAGATGGGAAATGGAAATAGATGGGAAATGGAAAGTAGAACCTCCAAGACTGTAGTGTACAGTAGGGCAAACATTTCTCACTTTAGTCAGAGAGATGACATTGAATAGTAATACTATTCTTCTTATTTACCCATGAAATAGCCAACAATTTTACAAAATCGATTACAAAAATATGATCTAGTGTATATATATTACCTGGGCTGTTTCCAAATCAAAAGCTTACATTTACTCAGCTATTCAATACTGAACAGACTGAACAGTACTGTAGGACAAAGAGCAATGAGACAGAACCACATTTAAAAATAAAAAACATTTATTTTTATTTTGTCACCTCAAACATTCTGTACCTCTTGCAAAAATAAAAATAAATTTACATTTGAAAAAATGCTGACACTGTATCATACAAGTATAAAAAGAAATATTTTTTGAGTGCTTCCAGTTATAATTAATACTAAACTGTTGTTGTCCAGAGATATTTGTTTTGGCAAATGGGTACCATCACTTCACAGCACTCTTGTTAGGAGTGTAATTTGATGTATAAGCACACTGTTGCAAGAATTGCAATCTGTTCTGAATATAGAACCATAATTACACACTGTCATTTAACATGTATGACAGGGAATGCATGTTCAACTTACAAGTTCCTCTGAACTTGCAAGCATGAGTAATGTCAAGTAAAGTGTTACCAAAAACAATTTTTTATATATAGATTTGTAATGCACAAAGCATATTTTTACAGTCAAATTGCTCCAGTGAAATGACTTATGGAAAAATAGGGCCTTACTACTTACCTGCAAGTCAACTAAAGGCCTGATGTCTGTTTTGTTAATTAACAGACTGCCTTTTTGAAATGATACAAAATACAGCAGTTTAACTCTTATGTCAGATAATGACAACTCCTGATACTGAACCGTTTCAGTTAATTGACTTGTAGCATATTCTTTATTTGCTTGGAGGTAGTCTCGTCATTCAAATGCTTTGTTGTGTACCTGTGTGTAGAGGAAGAGAGTTTAGGTAAGTAATAAGTATGCAGTCATAAGTCACTAGTTACCAAATACAAAAATCTATGACTATTGAAGTGAAATGGTAACCATTTTACCGTGGTTAACATGAATCATTATGTATGATGTGTTATAGCAAACACCTGTAGGAACAACACAAGCTCAGCTACTAAACACCTACTAAAATACTCCTCCCCATTACTTTGTTTCACTTGTGTAGCTACTGATGTTGCTATACTGAAATATCAGGTTGCCATCACATAGCCATTTATATGTAATTACAATGTTAACACTACAGGTAATGTAAACATTGTACAGTAAAAAAAAATGGTATGCATGTAACTTTGGAAGTTGTACCTCAGCAAAAAGAATCACAATAACGACACTAGGTTGTAGAAGAAAGGTTCCCGCCCTCTTACCTGAGAGCATTTAGAAAGGCCCTCCACACTGCTTGGAGGCTGATCCTTGAGGACTTTGATGCATCCTTTCATCTATGTACAATATCATTTAGAAGACACACGTCCATTCATTAGTTTTTTGATCTTAAAAGTTGCCTTGAATCTAGATGCATTTGGGATTTTGGCCACAGAAAGACTATGAAACTATCTTTTTTAACATTTAATACAAATGTGGGTTTATTCAGTTAAGCTTCATCCACAGATGGCATATCCAAACAGTGTAAGAATGCCTGATTAAGACCAAAGCAGTGATTCGATATTTGATCTTGTTTATACGTACGTCTATCTTGGAGGACCTGGTGAAGGCTCCTGCAGGGTGGACATAGTCGTAAAGGATGATTACCCCCACCATCACACGCAAACAGAAGGACACAGTGTCCTCGTTGGCAAAGCGGCTACGGTACTCCCTGTTGACCACACCGTGCACACTCGTCAAAAGTAAGCACTCAGCATTTGGTACAGTGGTAGCCAGGGTGAACAAACCAGTTGAACAATCATAATACTGCTATCAGAATCCTGCATTCAAAGGTGTTTATAGGATTGTGTTGACAAAAAGGGGTATTTTAAGTTGGAAAAAAAGATTTGAATACACAGGAATGATAACTTGAAATTGTGAGTAAAACACAGTGAAGGCAACCAACTCACGGTGTCTCCAACATGACTTTACACACACTGGCCATTGTACCGAGGCAGTCTGTCGTGTTCTCAATGGGTAAGTCAGTGTTCTAAAAAATATAAGCAAACGTCAGAGAGACTTGTTAAAGTATGATGTTACCAAAATGTACTTTATTTATGGGTACTGTCAATAGCTATGACCTATCTTTGTCTTGGATCCTGTACATGGAAGGTGTTTGATGTAAAACAAACTTTGTTCCGGCAAGTTCTCAAGCTTCCACACTCACATCTGAGACAAATTTTGTTGTGGCGTCGCTTAGCGTTTTCAGCATCGGCGTGGCATTGGCATAGAACAGAGACATCCGATTGGCCAGTTCATTATTGACCTCGTTCTGCTCCTCTGCCTGAAAACAGAATTACTTTTTACTATTGTTTGTATCAATGTCACAGATACTAAAAACCCAGGTGTTCTCAAAAAGCTAGGATGGAGGAACTTTTTTGAGCATTAGGACCCAAGGTTAGTCCATTGGCGTTGCAAATTAAATCTATTCGGCTTTTGCTGCCTCTGCTTTTTAAATTGGTGTGCTAATTTAAATGTAAATCAACATGAGACGGACTTCCAAATTGACTAAAAAAGCCGCATTTACAGCTGAGCCAACTCATTACATTAAGTGAAGGCAATTCATTATATCAAAGCTTTATAGAAAAGGAAGCAGTCAGCATGCAATCTGTATGCCTCATGCATGAAGCTGTACAGTATGTTGGCGTTGGTGTAATGAGCCTGGGGAACTTAATGAATTATTCCCCAGCGGTGAGTGCTCCTAATGGGGGGGATACAAGGTCAACGAGGCCCTTGTCTCATCCTTATCCATTGTTCATTGGTGTTCTCTTTTGATCATCCTTGGAGGTTTATGGTGGTTAAAGGAGGGATTTGAGTTTTGCGAACCCAGCAATTTTAGCTTGAGTAGAAAAGGATCCAACCAAAAATATATCACCCCCTCCCTTCAAAGCCCCTCTCCCAAAACATGTGAACGCGCTGCCTGGACGTAGATACACAGACAAGTAGCCTGTCCAATCATTGCATTGGGTCCGAATGCCATCTAATCATTGAGTTTGGTCTGAACTTGATCATTGGTCATGTTTATTTCTATCCTGCAATGCCCAAACATATTGGATTGATTTAATTTGACTGATAAATAACTAATACATCTAAAGGTTTATCAGGTTGTGGATACACCACAAGTTATTCTTATAATAATTAAGGTTTGGGCAGTTGATGCATAAATATATACGATACTATTATATGCATTTTATTGCAATAAAATATGTTTTTCCGAAGAAAAAAATCAAATCTATCAGTAATTTGTACTCACAGCGACATTGTTGATGCGCATTCGGCTCAGTGTCCTTCTATAGTAGCTGAAGTCATTTTGGATGGCGGGGTTTGTCATCTGTCATGGAAAGACACAAAATCACCACAAAAAACCTGATCAAAACATGCTCCTAACCTGTGCTTGACATTTACACAAGTTATGTACAGAAAAGTATAATTCCAATACCTTACATTTCTTTCAGTGTATTTACATTTCTGTAGGTTTTTTATTGAGAAAACAAAAAAAGGGTTGATCTCTTCGTGTTCATGACTTTCCCTTTCATTCATACCTACTTGCTATTACTCTCTACCAGAGTTATGCAAATCATGACCTCTAAAGGTACAGTAAGATCATTTAAAAAGAGAAGAGGGGATCCCATGGGGACATTCCCCTCTCTATTGTTTCAACATTAATAAACATGCAGTTCAAAGAGAACGAAGATCCCAGTCTCATTTCCATGGCATATGTAGGTGGTGCCAGTGACACAGTAGCTCAGAGGATAGGGGTGAGTTGAATATGCAGGGGAGGAGAGACAGAGGGGAAGATGAGGAGTCAGCAGTTCTTAAAGAAGGAAGGATGGTGAATATGCTATGGTACAGGAGCATATTAGTCAGGTGGGTTTTATGTGGTAGTAGTAGTAGAGTGATTTTGGTTGGAGCTGGAGTAAGTGCTGTTTTATTTCCAAGACGGATGTACTGTATTTCTTTTCCATTTTCCATTTCGTTTTTTTATTTTGTTTGAATAAACTGCGTTGAGAGAGTTGACCTCATCTCTATCTCGGAGTGAGTTAACCAAATAAATGACCAATAGCCGAACCCAAACACAATTAGTAGTAGGAAGACACCAGACCTTTAGCTCATCAAAACGCAGTGTGAAGTGGAGGATCTCAGCGAACTGTCGAGCCAGGGCCTGCTCCTGCTCCAGGTGCTGTGTGGGGCTGCAGCGTGCGCTGGTCAGAGACTTTAGCAGACCATGCAACGACCCCTCTGAGGAGGAGGAGGAGAGACACAGACAGAGACAGGGAGGGAGAGTGGGAGAGAGAAAGGGAGAGAGACAGACGGAGGGAAAGTGGGAGGGAGAGTGGTAGAGTGGAGGGAGAGAGAGAGAGGAGGGTTAGAATGAGAGTATGTGGTCAGGACAGATAGAGGATCGCAGGAGATCTGCAAACGAGTCCTCTCGTTCACCTTCTGCTCTGTGCAAGTGACAGGCAAATCTCCACAGCACATTTCTCATGCATATCTGAAATGTTTTGTGCCATACAGACCCATCTAAGATGACATTTTTACCTTACTATTTGATTTTTACCAGTAACGATGACCTGTATCAATTACATATGCATTAAACGTTCGAAAGGAAAAATGAAAAATGAAAATTAACATTTCTTAGTCACCCGTAACCGCATCACATATCTGGGGCCGAGACACCCTTCATATTTAATGCAGCAGACTAGTCTGGGTTCTCTCCTGATGGCAGACCAACCCATTTGCTGAGTTCTGTTGGGATTTCATGGCAAAGATTTAGCTTGTCTCTGTCACAGCCCATCTCCTGAGTGATGCGCCACTGGCCGAGGTCTAGACGTGATCAGACCATGTGACAGATAATTAGGTCACTATCCAGTTTTTTTCAGAGGCAGCTTTAACCCCCTTTTCCGCCTGTATCATTTAGTGAATAGAAAATCTTTTGCTTAAGGCAATTCATGTCTAGAGACTAATGAGATCTCATGGACTATGTGTGCTCCATGTTTTACATTCAATTATACCTTTATACATCCTTGTCAATAAGAACATCTTCCCAGTTAAATCAAGTTGTAAAATTTGGTGATGTTGACTTAAGAAGGTAAGTGACAGGCCTGTACTTTACCTGGGAGCAGACCCACGCTTGTCAGTTGAGAGTTACCGTAGCGCATTAAATACAAATTTTTCTTCTGAAAAAAGCTTTGCAACTGATAAGATGGTCTATGTCTCTGTACCTACCGGTGGGAGCAACAGAGGTGGTGTACACTGTGGATCAGCCCTATTTTGCTCATGGCCTTTAGCCTATTGGCATATTGGCAGGCCGGTATTGCAGAAGCACAGTGATCAGTGTCATAAGGATCCTGCCTACATACAGAGCCCCTACATACTGTAGCATATAACTGACAGTGATGTATATATCTTTTTTAACATTTTTTTGAAGCTTTAAATGGGAAGTTTGATCGTGTTCTAACCTGATTGTTGAACTTGTTTAAAGTTTACTTTAATCTTTTTCATACATTGTATTCTCGTCCAGTTCAATCAACTCAGTATCATCCATGTTGGTAGTACATGTTAATGTAATTATAGACCTTTGAAGTCAATGCACTCAACATAATATTTTGTAAGGACTGTATCTCTATATTTAGTGATTCGTTCCAGCGTTTTCTGAGGAGAAGCTCCTCACCACAGTGTTTGTGGCTGTTGTGATGTACGTACCTAACCTCAGAGAGAACTCATAGAACTTCTTCAGTTTCCCCACCAGCGGCACCACGGCAGCCCAGGCTCTCTCCTGGACCTGGTCCACACTAGGATTCTGTATGGCCTGGAGGGGGGGGAGGAGAGACATGGAGGGATGAAGAAAGGGATGGAAATGAAGGAAGTGGAAGAGATGAGGGTGGAGGTTAGACCAAATGAGGTTTGGAAATATTGGAGAGGAAATATGAAATCATTAGACAGTTGGAAATGCAGAAAGGGGGCAATGAGGGGTATCAAGAAAAGGGAGGGAGAAATGTTTGGAGAGGTAGAAAGAAAGGGTTTGGGCTGTTTTGTCTTGGGAAATGCTTTTCACTTAAATAACTAAGAATAGAATACAACTGACAGAAATTGCTACTGTCTCAACATTGTTCTGTGAGGAGGGGTATGGGCTTTCTCTAATCTGCACAAAGTTCAGTAGCTTTTCTTTTCTCCAAAATGACACATTTTGATCAAAAGAACAAAAGCATTGAGAACATACGAGAGCAGGAGTCTATTTCCAAAATAATTCAGGAACCTTTGCACCATTTTTTTTTAAAGGAATACATGATTGACAGCTTGGCGCATGCTGCCCCTTGGTTCCTGCTGTTACCACGGCAACCATTAAAAGTATCTAGCTAAAAATAAACTGCTTTGCCCGAACCAAAAACCATGGATACAGTCAAAATCCAACTGCACATTGATTCTTGTTAAAACACCAGTTTAATGTTCAATCTCAAATTACATTCTATTTCAGTCAGGCTTGCTTCCTATCGTAGCCTTCCGTTTTTTCTTCTTGTTCCTCTCACCTGTCTGATCTCTTCTCCTGCTCCGCGGTAGGACTGCAGGTCATCCAGTATGGACAGGGCCTCCAGCAGCACCTTGTTCACCTGCTCCCACTGCTGCCTCTCTGCTTCTGTGGGCTTGGCATCTGGGGACGGTGCACAGTAGCAGTGAACAAAAGCCTAACGATGCTATAGGATGTTGGGGGCGACAGCTGTAATGTGATTTGATGTCTGCGAAATCAATGTGTAAGACTAGTCAAAAGGATAAATGGTTGTGCTAGCAACGGCATGTGACAACTGACATGTTAGTCGTTTGCGAGGGAGATTTTCGGAATTGTAAAAGTAACGGAAACACCCATTGGAAGCAGTGTACCCATTGGCCCCAGCGTAGTCTACCAGACAGATGCTGAACGGATGAGGGAGATGAAAGAAAATGTGAGCAAAGTGTTCTACCTACTAAGCTAGGAAGAGGAGACTTGTGTGTTGATGAAAGTAAATAGGCTGGATAAGTGAATCCTACAACCCTGGTTACAAACTTGGCAGTGAGGACACATAATCCAAGTGTGCAGGAATAAAGGGAGAAAAAAGAGAATAAAGATGGGATAGCGGAGGGAAGGGGTGATGTAAGGACAATGAGAGACAAAGTTGTGTGAGGGTTTTTTTTCTGTCGCAGCAACCTTTTGCTTTCCCTAGCTGAAAGGTCATTACCAGATCACTCCT
Source organism: Mallotus villosus (assembly GCA_903064625.1). NCBI lineage: Eukaryota > Metazoa > Chordata > Actinopteri > Osmeriformes > Salangidae > Mallotus > Mallotus villosus. The sequence continues at coordinate 73,306 of CAEFZP010005902.1, read as the reverse complement.
ACCTCTTCTGCCCCCTGTAAATACCTGTCCCTCAAATTGAATATGTCTGAATGGATGGGTGAATGGATTAGTGAATGGATGGATAGGATGACCCTCTGTTGTCTGTGTTCTGGGGTTGCTGTGTGTGTACCCTTATTGCTTACTCTCAAAGTCCAGGAAGAAGTTTCCCGCATTGTTATCAATGTCCCTCGTCAACACCTTGATCAGGTTCCCCATGATGGACAATGAACCACCTACAGACAGTGGAAGGGAATTGGTCAGATTAGATATGCATACATTTCCTTCCTTTCATTCTTGTGGGTTTTACTGGGAGCAAACTGTGTGTGTGCTTGTCTGTATTTTGAATTTATGGTAACAGTATAATAGAATTTTCTTAAAATGTCCTGATAATGTTGCAGTGATGCCAGACTCTGAGATGGTAACCGTTCATCTCCAAAGGTTAAATACTAGGTTTCTAAAGAGAGTAAATATTCTGAACTTGACATCACAATACATTTAAATTACAACAACACAATTAACCCTGTAAACCTACAGCCACATACATGTGGCAAATCATTTCACTGTATCGGTACACAGCAGCTATGTATTTAATTAGTTCTAGGCAAAGGGATAAAGGGTGTTTTGTATGTAAGACGTCTATTATATAGAGAAATCCGTATACTTACTGATGCCCTATAATTAATTAATCTGAAGTGTTTTCCCTTTTTAGCTTCCTCACCAAACAGAGGTTGTGTACAAAATACATTAATTACACTCAATACTGAAAATAACCCTTTCATGGAGCACTATCCTGACATTAGGTCACCACGTTGTTGTAAAAACAATAAACGGAGTTGCTGTTTTTTGGTTGACAGATTGAGGAAAGGGTGCTGTTTTCATCAAATAAGGAACTCGACTATGTCAGTTGGCATTGGCTATTGCAAGTTATTAACGAAGCCTGTCCTTACAAATGTCATTGCGCATCACTGACACTCCCTTCTGTGCCATAAGCCCCACCTGCTCTCTCACTGCCATCACATCTGGGTGCATGTGTGTTTGGGTTGGGGGAGTGGGGCAGAGGACAATCGATGGGGCGCTACAATCACACATAAAGATGTATTTCTCTTTTCAAAATGAACATTGAGTTGTCTACAGCTGAGTTGTCTACAGTTGGTAACTCGGGTGCAAACCCTGACTTTTAATATCTAGTGGTGGTCAATGCATGACTCGCATACAATGAAACATAGTTATCTGTCAGCCACAAAGCCGACAGCCTTTAGTACAGGCAGAACACATACTGTTGTCATAGACAGCTGCTGGTTCCCTGCTTGGAAAAATAAATGAATATACACAAAAGTTTTGCTTACAGCAGAACTAACATTTTCTGACAAAGGTCACTGATAAAAATGTATTACCAAATAAAATAAAAGTTAAATGTATGAGCATTGAAGACCCCCTTGGGCACAACACACTGGGCATTACACAAACTCAGCTCATACATTTAGTCATTTAGCACTCTTATATGATAGGAATCTTTAGGAGTGTGAGTGCACAGCAATGACTAACTCAGTTGGTCAGATCTTCATCTCCCTGGCGACTGGATGACTTCCTACTACAATAGGTTGCGGGGTGGTTGCTAGTTTGTCCTTCACTGCCCCCTGGCAGTCAATCTGGCACTGAAAGTTTAAGTGGTCAGCTGCCGTTGTTTACAACAGGATCCCGAGTAGCTGTCTCAGCAGTAGTTTTTCCTCCAACCTAATCTAATCCATCTGAACCTACTAATGATCTGATTGATGAGATTCATCTGATGAATTACAACTGGGGTTGGAGTCCAAGGCCACAGGATGGGAGCTCTTCAGGAAAAAGATTAAGCAGTTGGGAGTGGCACTAAAACTAACTGAAGCTGGTACACACTGGCTTAAGAAATCAGTTCTACTGTACGTCTATCGTGGTAAGAGAATTACAAGGTGCGCAGACTTTAGTTTTGGTCAAGAAAACACGAACTAAAAATGCCTCATCAATGTCATCAGTGTGCTTGAAAATAGTTTTCTGTATTATTATAGTTATTCTGTAGCTTCTTCTGTAATGTACATGGGCTTAAACTACAGGATCATCCATCTGGTAAACTAATACTAAAATGTACATCTCTCTAATGTTAAGGTTAAGAACTGAGGCCCTGCACTCAACTAAACATACCCTGCGACTGTACACAGTACCTTAGAAATGGTCTGTACTTTGAAACTGACTTTTGACTGAACTATTCTACTTGATCTATTGATGAAACATAACTGTAAACTAACTGAACCCGCTGAAATCGGCTCTGCCTGGTGACATACGTGAGCAATGTCATAACTTACATTTTGGATAACTCAAAGAAAATGATTTACCATATGCTTAAACCAATCAGCTATTGGGCCTGGCTAATCCAAGTCATTGCAGTTTAGCAACATGGCAAAACACTGGATTAGGCTAATCAGCCTACTACAAATTGGCTTTAATGTGGCATTTAAATCAGTCATGTTTAACAACTGCAAAAGGCCATGTAATCCATGCAGTTAGCCAAACATGCTTCAAGCAGAAAGATGGATAGGGCCTGTCTTTTTAGTTGCAATGCTAAAGTCTGTGGTGTTTCAGATGTGCACCAGAACTATTCATCTATTTGTAATGCTAATAGACATACACATTTAATGGATTAGTACTGTATGTGGCTTATACAGTCGTATGCAAAAGTTTGGGCACCCCTGATAATCTCCATTACTTTCATCTATAAAATGTTGGGCGTTTGGATGAGGAACGTCTTTGTCATATATATACACATACGTCATGGACAGTGATATTTTAGCCGTGAAATAAGGTTTATTTGATAAACAGAAAATATGCCATACGCATCATAAGAGAATTAGACACTTGCATAAATTTGGGCACCCCAACAGAAAAATCACATTAATATTTAGTAGAGCCTCCTTTTGCAAAAATAACAGCTTCTAGACGCTTTTTATATCCTCTGATGAGTGTCTGGATTCTGGATTGAGGTAATTTGGACCATTCTTCCTTACAATACATCTCCAGTTGAGTAAGGTTTGATGGGTGCCTAGCGTGGACAGCCCGCTTCAAGTCACCCCATAGATTTTCAATTATATTCAAGTCTGGGGACTGGGATGGCCATTCCAAAACATTGTAGTTGTTCCTCTGCATAAATGCCTTAGTGGATTTGGAGCAATGTTTCGGGTCGTTGTCCTGCTGGAACACCCAACTGCGCCGTAACTTCAGCTTTGTTACAGATTCTTGAACATTATTGTCCAGAATTTGCTGGTACTGAGTTGAATCCATACGACCTTCAACTTTAACTAGATTCCCAGTTCCTGCACTAGCCACACAGCCCCACAGCATGACGGACCCCCCACCAAATTTTACTGTGGGCAGCAAGTGTTTTTCTAGGAATGCTGTGTTCTTTTGCCTCCATGCGTAACGCCTCTTGTTGTGACCGAATAACTCCATCTTTGTCTCATCAGTCCACAGTACTTTGTTCCAAAATGAGCCTGGCTTGTTCAAATGTAGTTTGGCAAACCTCAAGCGAGCCTTTTTGTGGCGCGTGTGCAGAAAAGGCTTCTTCCGCATCACTCTCCCATACAGCTGTTCTCTGTGCAATGTGCGCTGAATGGTCGAGCAATGCACAGTGACACCATCTGCAGCAAGATGACCTTGCAGCTCTTTGGAGGTGATCTGAGGGTTGTCCTTGACCATTCTGACCATTCTTCGCCTTTGCCTCTTTGTTATTTTTCCTGGCCTGCCACTTCTGGCCTTAACAAGAACTGTGCCTGTTGCCTTCCATTTCCTAATGACATTCCTCACAGTGGAAACTGATAGCTGAAACCTCCGGGATAACTTTTTGTAGCCTTCCCCTAAACCATACTGCTGAACAATCTTTGTTTTTAGATCATTTGATAGCTGTTTTGATGCCCCCATTTTGCCACTGTTCAGAGGAGAATCAAAGAGAAGCAAAACTTGCAATTGGCTAACTTAAATACCCTTTCTAATGATTGAATGCACCTTTTTATGTAATTGAAGGCTTAACGAGTTAATCAGACTAACTATGTGTTGCAGTTAATCAGCATTTAGTAGGCAGAGGTATTCAAATCAAATAAATGATAAGGGTGCCCAAACTTTTGCACAGCCTTTTTTTCACATTTGATTTAATTTCACACAACTAAATACTGCTACACCAAATATCTTTGTCTGGAAAACACCCCAGCACTCAGTGTTAACTAGAAAAGTAATATTACAATATTATATTGATCTTTTTTGGTGAAGACAGGAAATTATCATGCAGCCTCAGAGGGGTGCCTAAACTTTTGCATACGACTGTATATTAACCATGTTAACTTGAGATGTTCTTGACATTCATTTACATGGAAATGAATACAAGTATACAATTTTTTTATTTGACTAGTCACTTAAGTCACAATAGATTGTACTAGGCATAATGTCATATTTAGTAGTATACTTATAGCAATACCTTTGAATTTATATTTGATACTTGATAAAGATGTTAAATAAAAGGCAGTAGTAGTTTGATTGACAGACCGGATCTCAAGGAAAGACTGTTGGTATTGGTATGCGTGTGTATTTGCATTTTGATTGTTATTAGTTTGTGTGGACCTGTGTGACCTCTCATGACGCAGGTGATTGGTTTATCTAGGCTCCAGTAGGATAGAGGCAGCTCTGAGTTGGACTACTGTTGATGAGAGAGATTCAGGGCAATGTGTATGACATCACTCCTGACATCACTTGTTATTGTTTACAGGATAACAGAAAGCCCCACCCCTTACTATCACCCCAAACCCTATCATCCCCTTTGAGCTTGCCATTGGTGGGGGGTTGGTGAGCCATGGCAGAAACGGGTTACAACTGTCTGAAGCCCCCTCATTCGTCTAGAACTCCTCTATCCTTCTTTCCCATTGGCTGAGTAGGGGAACTCGGCATTCGACTGTATCCATGGAGCCCCAAAAATATATCTCCACTGAAAACAGTTGAATAGCCAACCAGAGGACAGCTTTGGGGGAGGAGAGGAGATTACTACCACTAATAAGACATGAAAAGGGATACAAGAATATATGCATACAGATTGAGTGCTGCTTGAAAGCGGAATGTGACTTTAAAACAACAACAAGCAGTTATTCCTGTAATCTGAATGTTTTTTAGAAACACAAGCTGTGCAAGAAATAGGGGGAAACCTTGTAAATTGTGAGAGGTATCTAAATCATTTTTGTTATATTTTTGGGGGGGGTTTGTTCTCACATTTAAAAAAGTTTTGCTCTGGTTTAACAAAACAATTAAAAAAAATATTTAGAATGAAAGCCAAATATTTGGTATTGCTTGTCCCGTTAGTATATCTATTGTATTTGTTCCTGGATATTAAGACCCACCACTTTCTGCACAGTGGAAGGGCTGTTAGTGTGTGAGGAGAATATCTGCATGTTGAATGAAGCGGCGTTAGTACATTCCTAAGCCTCTACCGCAGTGCAGCACGATAGTCCACGTGTCCTCCATACAACTACTACTACTACTACCTCAAACCACACTATGAAAATCACCCCCACTTCCCTTCCTCTATCAACATTCTCTCTTTCTCTCTCTCTCTCTCTCTCTCTCTTTCTCTCTCTGTCACACACACACACACTACTACTACAACACAATTCCCAGCCAATGAAATATCATGAAAATACCCCCTCCTCTCTCCTCTCTCCCCCTCACACACACACAGAGGTAGAGAGAATAGAGGCGACATTGCACGCAAGGCTAGAGAGAGGAGGTTGACTTGACCCAGATTTTCCCAATGACACGCCATGTAGCATTAGCCTCTGTGCTATTGCTAGCCTCTAGCTCAACGGGGTGGTAGTGCCATGCTGGGGGTGTTGACTGCGCAGTGAAGCAGAAATCAGTGGGGTATATCGACCCGCATGGGACTGGCACAGATTAAGGCATGTTCGCTCCATTTAGTTGGCATATTTTTTTAATATATAACCTAGACACGTACCTTTTTAAGGTTACCAACAGTAGGTACTGTACCAGACTATCTATGCACTTAATTTGCCTCTGAAAGTTGGTAGCAACTTCCTACCTTACACTGGTGCAGCCAAAACCCCAGGGAGGAGGAAAGACAACCGCATACATTGTAAGATATGTAAGAATGTTTGTATTTACTCCTGTTTGGACAGTTTAAGGTGTTACTATTGTCTATAGTGTGTGTGTGTGTGTGGGTTTCCTGCAGAAAATGTTTTAGTTGAGGTGGTAGGGTGGGGTTTGCTGGCAGAGGGGACTGGGGTTGGTAACGGTTTGGAATGAAAGGGAGAAAACGGGACAGAGTAAAACGGCGGATATCGCTCATTAAAAATAAAAATAAAGTAAAATGTTACATTTTGGACAAGGTAGTTAAGGTGGCAGGCGTGTGTTGCTTAAGCGGCCGCCTTAACTGCAAAGTGCTGCGGGAAACCCTGTATGTATAAATATATATGGTCTTACAATATCGCTTCATCATTCTGAATATCAATTTATTATACTTTACTTACTATAGAGTAGAAGCACCCCACCATTATTGGGATCAGGGCAATATTAATGCTTGAAGTATTTCTTTTTTTCCAACTGTCCCGCTCCTTTACATGCTTTATTAAGCCCTTTGTTTGACCTTGGCAGTTGGCACTGCCTTCTACTGTTAGCGACATTTGATCAAAAACAGCTTAAATCAGCACAAAGTGAACCCAACCACTCCCACTCCCACCCAAACACTGCCATAGATAAACTGTTCAGACACACATCTAATGTCTTGTCGATTCCAATACACACACTCACACACACACACTGTACCCAGCTCTTTTCAAATCAAAACAAGTCCTCCCCTCCCACCACACACCCGTGGCATGGTCTAATGCAGAGCGTAGTAAAGGCTGGCACTGAAGCATCTTTACCTTGTTTACTACTGCTGCAATGCAGTGGTCCTGTGGTACTTCCCATGTGACTAAATTACAGTATGTTGTGATGTTTTAATAGTTGTAATAGTGTGTGTGTATTTACGTGATGGTTGTCCTCTATGACTGTAACCATGTTTTGGCAGAGTGGGGGGGGTATAAATGTGCCAGACTCCAGGCTTAAAAGGGGGGTGAGTGGAAACATAACGGGGCATTGAAAGGGCACAGACATCCTGAGACATTATCAGCACAGTGCTTGGAGGCAAAAGACCGAGGTGTCTTTGAAGAGTCTTGATCGCAAGCTTGACAGATATGCCACACGCACCCACGCACAAATGCGGATGTCAACATGAGATGTAATATTATTAGTAGACAAATTCACTCACTTTGAAAACCAAATACAGCACATTTACTTACACACACACATACAGTACACATACACAAGCCCTATAGGATAGCAGAGCCAAGAGAGAAATGTTTACGCAACCTAAATGTTTCTAGTTTAATATACAGTATTTCAATAAGACATTTTATAAAACAAATCTTGATTTACACTTCCAAATTCACAAATGCATAATGTTAAATTCTAATTGGAATATTTCTTAGAAAACCATTTAGTATTTATATTTACATATTTTGGGGGTCTCTATCCTATCTATCTATCTATCTAGATAGACGTGCTAGTGTTTAGTGGCTTTCCAAAAATATCTGTTTTTTTACATGAAAACTGCAACCAGGTCACAAAAACCAGGGCAGTGTTTCTGGAGTTCCACCCTAAGGGTGCACAACACATCTGACATGCTAGAGAGGTGCGGGGAACACATGCCTCCATGTGTTTTCAGTGGTGTCATTTTGCTCTCTGCTGGGACAAACTGGAACTGCAAGGGGAAGAAACACCTTATGCTTTTAACCATAACCTGTTACTGGTGTTGAGGCATTATAAGCAGCTGTTGACACATTTCTCAGTGTCTGCCAATGATAAAATACATAAGCCTATAAATGGGATTAAACAGGATGGCACCAAGAGCTTTTTAATTATATAATCTAATTTAGAACAGTTGGCAGATGCATTTTTTGACTAAATTGTTTCAATGAGCACAGACACAAGCACAAATAAGCACAAACATAGGTAATTTATGTTTCTCATAGACTGTTCATGAGAATTATTATTCTTAGTATTGTGTATTGAGTGCAAGAATATAGTCATTTGAGGAATCTATCAAGCTGTGGCTACGTTCATCTTTTACGATTTAATGGTTTATGTGAACTGAGATTAAAGTGAATAATGCCAGGTCAATATCAAACCTACAAGTCAGACCTAAAAACTAGTATATCATCTACGTTTACAGTTATTTTGTGGTAAACAGCACCCTCTAGGGACAAGCAACAAAAAACTATCCAAAGAAACACATTAGTGAATTGAATATGTGGAGAAAGCATGTTGCAGAACCCCTGGGCGAGGTACTGGACCCACCCGACACAATGCTTTTTGGATGATTCCCTCATGTGATCAAGTGAAAAATACGTGTTTTGCAAGTCGTGAAAACATACTTCTCTCGAACCGGAATCCATTCACCAAGACTTCCTGTCTGGATTGGGGGAAGTGAGTTCAACAGTAGGAGAAGGTACTATCTGTATGTTGTCTACCGAGTCACCTAAAACTGTCACAAACCCACTGTATACACAGAACACCTTAAACACATTATTGTACATTATACAAACATTAAAGTGTACTCGATTGTAATTAAAACGGGTCAATGAAAAATACAAAACAGCACGGAAAAATGCCAAGAGCTGCATCACAAGAGGTGTGATGTCAAGCGCAGCAAGAGGGGAAACTTGTGAGAACTTGCCACTCGTGGCGTGACTGTGCATGCTATGTGTCTGAGCACAAACACCAGCAGCTCGAAATGGCCATGTGGGGAACACATTCACACACAATTGTGGCCTTTTAGTCAGAGTAAGTTTGTATTCTAGCGGCAGTGAAACAGAAAAGGATTATGATAATTTGTCCATTATGCATCTATATGTTAATGAATTCATAAACATGTTTTTTCTTTTATATTATATACAGTGTATGACGGTGATTATTCAAAAACACAACACTCGTGTTGTTTGAATGCTTCTTGGTCTAATTTCACACGTTAATATTGGTGGGTGCTGCAGTTCCAGACACTTGTGGTTGCAGACACAAGTGAACAGAGATCCACACTCAAAGAAGCCTTCCAGGAAGTAGAGAAACCAAGAGACTGGTATTTCCTGTGCATTTATGTTTCTCTGTCTGTACCTTTTTGACTGTCTTTGTCAACTTGAAGGTCGTTCTAAGCCACAAAAGATATTGTTGCAGCTATTTGTCTCGATCATGAGAAGTGATAATAGCATCAGTGTGTGAGACAAATAAGGCAACAACCCATCTTATTATGCTGCGGCGAAATAGGTTTTACACCCAGACAATTTCTGAGGTGTGAAAATATACTGATGGTTTACAAACAATTCTCCATGACCATACTACAGTTCAAACTAACTTAACAAAATACACACTGCAGACGTGCATCTTTAATCTATACAAAGACTTTGCTCCTGTAAACTGTCTGAATAAATAACTATTCTATTCTAATCTTTTTATTTGAAGACACTTTCATTAATATAGTTCCGATGTCAAAGTAACAGTAACAACTTTCATATAACCTAAACTTTATTATGACTAAGCCTATCCATTTCGAAGACTCCTAAATAATACCCCCTGAGGCTTAGAAGAAGCACAACCTGTAACTCAGGTAGTCTAACAAGTGGCACAGCTAAAGGACCTGCCCTGCAGCGCAGAAGAGATGCAATCATTTATACAGGAATGCACACAACGTCTCACTAATGTAAGAACGTTTCTCAATAACAAAACTATGTTTTATTTATACTATGTGATATACTATAACATCTGGAGGTTTTGCTTACTCCAAAAAACAAGATAAAGAAAATCCTCTTGCCTTTGAGATGAAAGATGTGTATCTTTTTGTTAACCTTAAGTGTTTATCTACTGTAGGCCTACAAATGATACGAGTAGCAGGTGAGTAAGACATCATAGAAGGGCCATCAGTCAGTCTACAGTATGCCTGTGAGAGAAGTGAACCTATAGACAATATAGACTGTACACAAAGTTTACTGTCAATAGTAATGTTTTTACTTATAATCACACTATTGTTAAATCATCCTGTATGGACACTTAAATAATTTTTTAGGGAAAAGACGCTAGTTACTGTACTTTGATTTTGAAATATGATGGTCAGCATCAAATGACAACAGGTTCTATTAGGCATTAGAAGGTCTATGCTGTCCACAATGTGCAGTGGTCTTCTCTTATCCATTAATTTGACAGTAACACAAACAAGATGTTGCATTTTTACAACTTAAGGGGCCCATTGTGTAACATAATGTAAGTGTTACTCCACCATTTAAATAGGTGAAGCAGATTCTTTTTTAGTCTGAGATATGATTTGTGGATACTAACAAAAGTTGAGTTAACTAAACATCAAGTAAATATTTTCACTTTGTTTTTGTCACCGTACACTTCTCATTTTATAGTGAATCGATGACGATGGGCAAAACATGAATTATCAGAAGATGCAGTACTAGAAGTCAGACACAACGAAAATGACGGAACTAAATGGATTGTGCGTGTTTTGAATAAACAAATGAGGAAGTGAATGGTTATACTTTGTCAGGTCACTACGGAAAATGTAATGTATAACATTGTTCAGACAAGCATCAGACGGTATAAAACTGACATATTTAGGCGTCATAACACATTTTGTTGTTTTAACTCCGTAGAGACATGCAAAAATGCTGCGTTGCATTATTGTATGCCATTCCCACATATAGTCCATAATTTCATAAAACTGTTAACTTGCTTTGTACAAGCACAACATTTAGGTAAATCCTGCTGCAATTCAGAATTCGCGTGGAATGTATACCTGAATATTATATTGCATTACACGTTTGCAACCTCCGACACGCATGCCATTATAAAACCATTTCCAACCGACGTGCAAGCGCAAAAGTAGTTACATTCCTGTACATGTTTGACTTACCTTCGAAATGTAGCCAATTTCCACCTGACCTTGGTCGGTAAATGAATGTTTTATCAAGTAAATAGACAACCAGGTACACGGTCCCGTACGTCTCTATGAAGATGATGGGTCAACCCGGAAAAATAATTGCTTCTGCTCAGGTCCTGTCTGGTAAGGCTTTTGAAAGAGAGCAGCCCATAACTATAAAAGGCATTGATTTCACTAGTAGGAAGTGACACTTCATGACAAAGGCGGCAATCTCCAAACGCTGACTGGGTGTGTGAAGAGATTCAATACATAGCCTAAAGGTAAAGTTCATATATACAGTCAGTATGCAAAAGTTCACTGCTCGATTAATATCATTACTTTTTCTTTTTACTTTCTCATGGGCTTTATTTTGTTGGATACATGTAGGCCTATTTGCAATTGCACATCAAGACACTGCTTGATTTTTATCCACTCATTCAATTAAGAATAGTAAAGTGATGGGTTGGTGTAAGATATCAAATTAAATATAAGGTATTACATTTAAACAAACACATTTCACCATAAAATATTTATTAATTGCTGAATTATGGAGTGTCCCCAATACAAAGTGGCAAACAGTGCAGCCAGTACACAGGTAAACCAAAAGTGGGGAAAATGATGAAGGGATTAACAATTGAATCCAGTTATTTCACAATAAAACAATGTAAAACTACAAACAAACACAGTTTGGCAGCACCCTTTACGTATAAGAATACACATCCAGTATTTCATGTTAGGTACAACACCAACTGGTGAACAGTGTTGAGGTGACAATGGTGAATGTATTTGCATTTATTTGTAATTCCCCTTATCCAGCCAGGTAAAATCATAGGTTAAATAAATAAAGTAACTAATCTAACACTGCACATTTTTTTTACATGTATACATAAGCGACATGTAAAGCAGTTAATTTATTGCCACAGCTTCAGGTTAGCTACATCAGTGGGGCTCCACTGTTTTTGCACGGTCTAAATGTTTGGATTTTCCATTCCACAGCATGTGTATTGGTATAAAAGTCTTGCTGTGATAGCATAAGAATTAAAGTATTCTCGCACTTCAGCCTCTGCTCACGAGGGGTCCTTTCAAAACTTTTTATAAACTGAGGAGGTGATGCTGCCAAAGCGCAAGCTAAAAGGAACACATTAAATGTAAATGTCAGAATTGAACATTGGTGAGATCTTACACGTCAACTCTTTCTGTTATTCCTTCCTCGCTAAAGAACAAGCTTAATGAAATGTAAACAGAGAAGTTTGCAAACCGCTGAGGCCTGCTGTCTGCCCAATAATTCAACAAATAACAATTGACTCTCAATACTCTGGAATGGAATTGTTTTTGCTTTCACACTTGTACTTACAACAGTCCATAAAAATACCAGCATCCAAAATACAAGAGGCATTCATAAATACATCATCTGTCTTTGTTAATTATGACAATAAAACATAGTAAAACCATTTAGTGTTACCTCATTACAAGTGTTTCATTGGTCACAACTGATTCCACTATAATAACATAAACAATAAAATAATATTTGACCACAATCAGAAAGCATAAAAGTCCTGAAGGTTAATGAGATTATGCATGTCTTTTTCAGCAGATCCTTGAATGCCTGTTTCAGACTAGTTTGCAACCAGGGTCAAGGGTTTGTGGGCCAGTGGGTATCCCTGTGTTCTGTTTCTCCAATCCCCAATGCAGTCACCAATACTGGACTGTACTTCCACCATACAGGCCTTCCAGCAGTCTTATGCATAGAAGAAATTGTAACAGTGAATGTCATTTTAAGATGACACTGGAAGTTCGAAAAGCCAAGTTAGACGTCTCACTCACCCGTCATGTAGATAGCCATATTCAATTGTGACAATGGAAACCGCTATAATTTAAGTTTACAATGGCAGTATTATTAGGGTGCTTTTTACCTATAACGCTATCTGTAATTTGTGAGGGTGTGTATAAGAAGCAATCAGCCCTTTCACCATAAACCTTCCATATTACTATTCTAGGATTGGTTACAATACATGATTGTGATACAACATGGATGGTGGGCACATGTTCACATTGTGGACTAATTCTATGTACATGCACAGATGTCAAAAGGAGTTTTACATAAAACTGGGTTCAGCACGTGTCTCAAGTAACATTTAGACACTGATTGGAGACAATGAATGTGCTGTCACACAACACATTTTGATAACACAACACTTGATTTGGTCATTAACAATACTATAAATATTCCCAGGAACTGAAAGGAATAACCAATACCGTACTGAAGTATGACTGTAAGAGTGGTCACTGTAAATATTAGCGTAAGTGAGCATCAATGACAGTCAATCACTGTGATTCTTTCCTCGACCGTAAACATTTAAACATAACATTCTCAAATAAATTCCTAAATGCTTTTACTTCCATTAGATCACTCAGGCAGCATGCTAACGGAGGGAAACGGATGGGTCTATAATGGACGTAGATGTAGATGTACTAGAGCTTTTCTTTCCCATACATGGGGGGACAGAAGCTTGTTGTGAATCGACATGACCAATACTGTGGGAAATGGCCTCATATCGATATTAAACGAACCTTCAATGTATGAAAACGTTTGACTTTTTATATTGTAACATCCCTTTAAGGGTTTATAATAAATGCAATATAACTAATGAACTTATCATAGACCCCCTCATGGCCATGAATGCCCTTCCTCCAGGAGTTCAACAGATGATGATGATGACATAAAACAGTCCATTTAAAGGGTATAACATTAGAACACCAACAAGATAGCCCTACTTCTCTAAGCAAGCAGGGTAATTACAGTAAGTACACTATGCACACTTGGTTATGTACAACATGTATGTACATACATGAACATGTATGTACGTGTTAAGTACATATACACTTGACGTGTACATATACATGTAGAAAGACTAAACAGACATACCTATATTTTTGCTAACATATAAACATACATATAGTTACAGCGTACATCAAGAATGCTTAAGTGCGTGATTCCAATTAGCTACTGCAAACCCAGTGTTGTGCATGCCGGGTTGCTATGGTAATACTGGTAGGCAGGATAACACAGCATTTTTACAAACAAGTCTTCATTACTATGAGGCTGGGTGTGATTTGTCTTACATGTTACTTTGTTGTTATGTTTGTTTGTTCCACAGCAGCTATTTACACTGACTCCCCTCACAGTCCGATGTGAAGCCAGGGGAGGGCGGGGCTTGTGCTCGTGGGAGGCGGTCTCACACCTTTCTCTCCGGCTGTCAGTCAGACAGAATGTGCACAAAGGACATAGGAAAGGCCCCTTTTCTCTCGGGGTGTCCTTCTATGTGCCCGATCTAAAAAGAAAAGTACAGTATTAATAAACAATGTTGCATATACTTAATAGAATGAGTGCAAACAGTATTATTGGGAAAACTCTTTAGCAGACTTTTAATTTAAAGCCAACTTAAAGACTGTTCACATGACATTAAAAGGTAGGGTAGGTAAGTTTTGCGAAACTAGCTATTTTGGTGTGAGTCTGAAAGTATCCAACCTAAAATATCTCACCCCTTCAAAGCCACTCCCCCAAAACAAGAGCTGACTACTGCAATGAGTAATGAGCAGTGTGCGCGCAAGTAGGTAGGTAGACAGGCACAATCCTGTGACAGCCACAGATATCAGATTTATTTTATGTTACTGTCAGATCATTTGATTTATTGATTGCTATCAGGACGTGAAGTTCGTTTCAGCAAATATGACAAAAAGTGCTTCACAAAAACATACCTACCCTGCCTTTAAGTGAAAGCCTCTTACAGATACTTAGTTCTGACCACTTACCCACCACTCCTGGTCCTCCTCTCCTGTGACAATAATGACCTCTCCCTCCGCAAAGGTCAGTTCGTCCTCATTATCTGCCAGACAGTCATAGATGGTCTTCGCCCGTTTTAATTTGCTCTTGCCCTGCAGGGAAACGGACTGTGACGGTAATACATGAAAAACAAACAAACAAGACAACACAGCATTGTTTCTGAGTGCTAGGTACAACACAGGACAACTCAATGGTAGATTTGGGAGAAGAAAAAATAGTCGTCTTACTGTATTAATCTTGCGAGGCAGAGGTACAGGCATCTCCATGGCCCCTGGCGGGCTCCCATTAGTCTCCTCACTGGCTTGACTGGGAGATGGATCCCCTTGTAGGCCAGACAATTGGCCATCCGCCACAGGCTTGGTACCTGCCATGTCTGGAGGGGTGCGTTTCTCACTGACGGAGGGTTTTGGGGGGATGTCACCCAGTTGTGGCTTGGGAGGAAGGTCTTTGAGTTGAGGCTTGGGAGGAAGGTCGGATATCTGTGGTTTAGGGGGGAGGTCGGAGAGTTGCGGTTTGGGGGGCAAGTCAGAGATTTGGGGCTTGGGGGGGAGCTCGGTCAGCTGGGGTTTCTCGGACAGAGAGGCTCTCTGAGGGGTGTCCAGAGGGGCTCTCTGAGGGGCGTCCAGAGGGGCTCTCTGAGGGGTGTCCAGAGGGGCTCTCTGAGGGGTGTCCAGAGGGGCTCTCTGAGGGGTGTCCAGAGGGGCTCTCTGAGGGGTGTCCAGAGGGGCTCTCTGAGGGGTGTCCAGAGGGGCTCTCTGAGGGGCGTCCAGAGGGGCTCTCTGAGGGGTGTCCAGAGGGGCTCTCTGAGGGGTGTCCAGAGGGGCTCTCTGAGGGGTGTCCAGAGGGGCTCTCTGAGGGGTGTCCAGAGGGGCTCTCTGAGGGGCGTCCAGAGGGGCTCTCTGAGGGGCGTCCAGAGGGGTCAGTGGGGGTTTAGCTGTGGTGTCAGGGGGCTGGGGGGGACTTCTGGGAAGAGTCTGTCTTCTGGAATACCTCTGGTGGCTGACTGGGCTTGTCCACAGAGGGGTGGTGGATAGTGTCAATCTTACGTAGTGCCACTTGAACAAGGAGAGAGAGATGCAGGGGAAAATATGTTGGTAGGCTACAGACAGGATTTGAAAAGAAGATTTACATCCAAACTTCACAAAGATTATTTATCTTTTTTGATTTTTTTACAAATGAACTAGTATATTGAATTGTATTTATTATCAAAAGACGGAAAGAGATTAACCCTACCTTTCTGAGGTAGTTTGGGAAGAACCCTTGGACCAAGTGTTGATTTTGTGTTACTAGTGGTAGTGCTGAAAATAATAAATACATTGTATAATGTCTGGGATTTTGGGGAGGTAAAACATAAGTTTAGGTGTCTGAATCCAATAGTACTCATTACATTTAGGCAATTCTGATATGAGCCAAAGGTTGCCCTTTGATTAAAACTGTAGGGATGGTTCTGTACCTTTGCTGCTGCTGAAATCCTTCAAACTTGTTAGCAGGTGAAGTCCTGTTTCCTGGTGGGGGAGTGGACTCACTTCCTGCGTGGAGACAGTTGGATATTACATTGCTGCATGTGGCGTGTCACACGTCACATCAAGTTATATTGTTCAGCACTGCTGATTGCAGTTATACACTAGTCTTTTAATCTGTAAATATTAAACGTGGCGTCTTAAAATCCACCTGTACAAACACAGATTAATAAGTACAAAGTACATCATTAACTAACCAGACTGAGTCACAATCCCAAATAAGTGATATCAGTATCAGTAATACGTCTTATGTAGGAGCAATGGCTACTTAGACTTCAGGCCTCATGACAAGTGTTTCTAGCTGTGTGAATGCTTTAAGAGGAAGTAAACCTAAAACGTTGCGAAGCAGAACCACATATGGACAGAGCACAGGCGGAAGGCCAGCTCTATTTCTGTACGCCTTTTTATTCAAGCTTTGCTTAAATCTGCCACACAGGAACTAGTGCATGCTGAACATTACTACATGGATTATGCTGGATTACTTGCAAGGTGATTCTATTTAATAGCAATACAACACTGAGAATCCAAAACCTTGGAACCAGCTCCAATTTGAAACTCAGAAATGTTTTTAAAGTGAACCCATTCAGCTGACTCACATTTTGAACATGGTGAATCACTAGACACTTTCTCTAGTTATTTTAAGAACCAGTTGTTACATGCAATACTGATGTTATTGCCGTGGCTTTTCTCTTTCCGGTCCACAGTCCCACTCACCCCAAGAGACGCCACCTTTGCTCTGGGGGCCTTGCAGGACGGGGCTGGGGGGGGTCGGAGTGCGTGCGCTTGTGGCCTGGGGGTGGGGGTGGTGGTCTCTTTTTGAGGGTGGAGCTCCCTCCGCCTCCTCCGGACTGGGATCCCAGCGGCAGGGAGGTGGGAGGGCCACCTAGAAGAATGACACGTATTAAATGTAAAGGGACAAACCAGAAAGCAGACGTTTAAGACGGAAGACAAATATATCTGTTTGTCCAGCAATTAAATTGTTCCTGACACACATACCAACTCAAGTCAGCTAAAAACATTGCTAGTCTGACAGATGGGCCATGAATTTCAAATACATTTCAGACCTGCCAGTTGACAATGGAGGTGAAGAGGTGGAGTTAGACTCACATTACTGTAAGTTCAACATGCAGACTCTGCTTTGGCCAGTGGCCAGGCTTGTTGAGAGTCATGCAGACTTTTTGGACAATAACATCTCAGCTTGTCTGAAGCAGATAAATCATTTGCAGCTTTAACATCCTCAAATTATTATAATGTTTCTGAATATGAGGGAAAAATGGGATAACTTGTGCACACAGACTGCACACTTAATGTAAACAATTAATGTATTTATCTACGTGCTTTCATTTTGAGTTGGAGTGTACTGAGCCAAGGCGTTGAGCAACATGGTGCTGGCCGGCAGCGTTTGCATTTGAAGGCAAAACAAGCATGTGAAGTGTGACCTGCTGAAGCAGTGTGAATGGCTTCTGTCTGACTGCTTCTTACCACTAGTTATAAATATTGAACTGATCATCGTAGATTTACAAACAATAGACCAGTTTATATTTGTTTATCTCCATCAATATTAATCTAAATGTTAAACACAAACCTTTTGCTAGTCACATTAACTAGGGTGTGCAGCAACAGTAACTGACTAACTGTCGTTTAAATGTCTCAGGATCAAAACCCTTAAACTCTGAACACTGTTACATTCCTAGGTAAGGCTTATATAAACAGTGCTCTAACCCTCTATGGCACCTTCCATTTACCCCAGGGCCCAAGGCTGGAAAAAGGTGCATCCCAGCTCGGCATTGAAACTTATCTGGCTAACCGCTGTAGATTACACAAGTGTACTAGCTTGTGTGCTACTCTGGCTGCTATGCAGTGTTGTGAGTGCAGTCCTCTCCGTGTGTTAGTATGATCAGCTTCTCCAGCTGACGGGGTTAACTCTCGATGAATAACTTAGTTGCTTGCTTAAAAAAACTAAGAATGTGATCAAGTGTGTACATGTTTGTGTGATTTATTACTTTTCAGTTTTAAATGCAAAAGCAGAAAACGGTGAAACCTCTTCAACTTGGGCTATCCAAATCCAGTGTGCTCTGTTGAGTCTGTTACCTGGATCTCATTGTTCCAAAAATAGGAACCCGCTTCATTACAGAAAAAAACGTAAGGTACAAAAACCCTCCAGGGACAGCCAGTCAAGGAATCCTACCTTTCCCAGTGCTCCTTCCCCCCAGGGAAGCCCCAGAGGCATCGGGCCCAGGTGACGGAGGAGTGTCGGTGGACGTGCTGTAGACGGGGTGGGCAAAGGCCCCGTAGGACAGCCGCTGCTTGTCTCTGTGCGGAGCATAGCTCCCTGGGAGAGTGAGTTTATCTTGGGGGGAGACGCTGGACGAGTGGCAGAAGCTCTGGGGTCGTGGAGAGCGCTCCTTCTTCACGGGGCTGGGCTGAGGGGTGGAGGTTGATTCATTCTAACATTATCCTCACGGGACTGGTTGATACGCTTACACCAGAGCTCAGACCTGTGCTGAGATATTCCGTTTGAGCTCCTCACGGAATAACTAGATGCAAGTTCTCACAGACACAATTACAGTCACACTAGAACAATATATTATTTTTGGGAGGGGGGGGCCATTGAGAACCTTGTCATCCAGATCGTCGTCACTCTCGTCTATCTCCTCCAGACGCAGGCTCCACTCATATTCCACATGGACATGAGGGTTGAACTTCCCTGTTGCTACCTCCACCAACTACGGATGGAAGGGAGAGAGCACCCAAGGTGAAGCATGGTTAGCAGGCTCAATTGTACAGACGCGGTTGGTGCTCTCGTCTGGTGGCTAAGGGCAAACGCTACAGCGCTAAACTGGTACTTACTGGTTCCTCACACTGGGAGTTCCTCAACCTCCGGGCTATGTCCAGCGCTGTCTCTCTGCTCTGATTGGCTGAAAGAACAAAGTAATGAGATCACCATTAGAGCAGTCTGCAATTTTGTAAGACATTATCATTTCCATGCAATTACCATAATAAGACAGCAACACAAATACCGGTAGTTAAGCCACTATACAGTAAATAAATAACAAAGTGGCAATAAAAAAAGTAATTTGTATCAAGTATTCCAGAAGCAGACCTATGTCAATGTCCGGTTTGCCCCGCAGCAGTAATTTGAGGCACCCCTGTTTCTCATACAGGCAGCAGTAATGCAGCGCAGTATTGCCGCTCTCCGTCTGCCTGTCGAGGTTTCCACTAGATGGAGCAAGAGAGGCGAGACAGAGAGGAAATGAAGTCCAGCAGGAAAAAAATGACTAATTTAAATAGAAATTCATAGATTCTGCACAGGGTTATGTTAGAGTTGGTGTTAGGCCTCTCTACCTGTTTTGCACTAGGAAGTCAACCAGATGCAGAGAGGTCTGGTCTGCAGTCCTCACACAGTAGTGAAGAGCCGTCTCTCCAGCCTCCTGTACAAACAACAGTTTTCGGTTTGTATTCATCAGGCTAACTGCAGACGGTTAGCCCTGTGAGATAAAGCCTTTGTACAAGTCTGGAATACTGTTCCATTCCAATACTTCCATTGGTCTGTTTAAGGTTTGAGTGACAGGTCTTTTCACCTTGCCTGCCTCTGGCAGGGGCTCCATAAGCTCCGCCCCCTCTGCGTAGAGCTGAACCAGTGACAGCAGATCTCGGGAGCGCACCGCCTCATACAGCTCTCCCTGCCTGCTGGTTGCTGTGGCGCCGGTCCGGCGAGCAAACTTATGATCCACGTATTTGGCGTTGATATACTCCCTCCTCACTGTCCTGGGATAGGGAATCACAAGTTTGTTGGCAACGGGGAAATATTGATTGGAACCTATGCGTTACCTATGTTTTCCCTTCACCTGTCAATCTGATTGTGCTCATACAATAGTGGAGTGTCCTATTTGGAGTTTTTGTCATTGGATAGAAACACGATAGGACCTATAGGGTTCAAGAATATGACTACCAAGTGTTCTCTTCTAGCAATATGTATTTCTATAAGATCATGTTTAGTAATATCAAGCTAAAGAAAACTATAAGAACAAACCAATGTAGTTAAACTGGCTAACTCGACACAAAGTTCAACTGCGTCAGACATCAGCAGCATAGCGTGTAGCTTCAGTGACTACGTGGACACTCACATGTCACTAGATGGGGTTGGCTTCGGCGATGGAGATGGGAGGTTTCCCTCCATTATATCATTGAAACTGCTGTTGCCTATGTTCTTTGCCAGCTGGGGGGGGTGGGGGGGGAGAAAGAGACTGACTTCAAGAACACATCTTTTAAAAAGTTACATTTGATGGAAGTGATTGGTAACTTGAAAGGCACTAGAATCTCTGTCTAAACCAGTTAGGAAAGTGCAGAAAATATTTAAAGTGCCGCAAAGTGTCGCATAGCAATAAACAACTGTAAATAGAGGTTTATCACAGTACCGGGTCAGCCAAACAGTATGACAGCTATACATAATAATTGTATTTGTATCATTGTTTTTGGATTAGCAAAACCATTAAAATACTAATCCAAAGAAGGTTTCCGTGTTACCAGGAGTTCGGAGGAGCCTAGCTTGTCCAGCTCCATTGACTGGATGCGGGAGACGTGGACCCCCATCTCCCTGTGGATCCCAGAGCACTCGATACACGTCACTATACCCAGGTTAGTGGACAGCCACTTGGGGTCTGGGGAGAGAGACGGAAGACAAACAAAACAGAAGAAGTTCATTTTCTTGTCCTCCACAGATTTTAATTATATCGTCATAAGTCTCATGCTGGAATCATAAATGTTATCAAGGAAATTATTGTTATGAAATATCAAAGTTGGTTTCCAGTTTTAACTTGCAGATATAAGAAACAAAAGTGAACCGCGGAAAGTTTCCTCAAAGATCTATCACACCCACTAAGAGTTAAAGATCTGTAACTATTTGGAGATGTGGATTTGTAATCAATGTGGAGATGATTCATAGGAAAAGGCTTGATTGCACTTCACTTAATCAGCAAAAAGAGGGAGCGGGATCCATTCCAGATTAATAGTTTCATGCAACGTCCTTGAACAGTAAATTCAATCCATGGTGAAGTAATTAAACACTAAACTGTATTGGGTGACAACCGCAGCATTACACCATGTTAACGGTGTAAAATGAAAAAGAAAAACAAGTTACACGCACAGATGAACACATTTCATTGCGCTTAATTCAATAAAATTAGTAAGCAAAGAATAGGTCAAACGAGATAGAGAGCTAAGGGAGGAAAGATTGGTGGAGAGAGAGAGGGAGGGGGTAGAACGAGGGGTGGGGGGGTTAGAACTGCGTCAATTTTTGCTGCATTCACAGAATACACAAGTAGTCAAGAGTGCAGGATCTGCCCAGATACCAAAATGGTGGGTGGAGTCTGGCTACAGGAAGTGGAACAGAGGAGGACTCAGGAAATAGAGAGCAGCAACACAGCTGCATGAAACTGGTACACTTAACGGATGACTTGAGCAACTAAAACTGAAAGTAAATTGAACCGAAATGTACACTTATTTCTTCATTTCTTTCACACCAGAACACATATACACACACAAACACGCAAGACCCTATTTGCTGACACATATTTACTAGCTCATGTTAGTTATCTATGCTGACACACACACACACACACACTGTGTGTATGATTCTATAGCTTACCTGCAGCGCCGCAGTCACAGCAGAGCTCATTCCCAGGCATCCGGAGTACATCTTCAATGATAGCTTTGGTCAGATCCTCCAGAGTGTCCTCTCCTGCTGAGCTCTGCCCCCCCTGGAACGCCATGTTCAGAGCCTCTTCCTTACTGTTGGTCAGCACCGAGATCCAGCTACATGCACACAAGCACACAAACACACATTAGCACAAAGACACTGCTGGCAGAGATTTCATCAAGGTTGATGAGACACACGTCACACACACACCTTTTTATTTACTGTTGAAAAAGATCTGTTGGCACAGTCACAGTACACAATACACCTACACTAGTACCATGTAGTACAAGAATATTCAGTAAAGCATCTTACATGACAAACTCTTGTTCATCTTCAGCCTGGAAATGATATGTGCGGTTATCTGTGTGAGGGAAAAGACACACCGTGAACACACCAGTAATATTAAAGTCATGAATTAACATAATAATATTCCAAACTTTGTACAAACGTATCAACTGTAACACATTTTCGAGTTCAAGTTCCCACCCAAGTTCCCAACAGTCTGGTGTGCTGTGTCACGTTCTAAGCGAAGGTTAACTTTCCACATGATCAAAAATGCATTATTTATTGACGAATACATTGTTTTAATAAATGTATTCATCAGTAAGCTACCTACATTTTAGCGGAGTGAATTCAGAGGATCTGAAATTATCTTTCTCTCTCACTTTTTTACCCTGTCATGTTCATGCAACAGTAAAATGGGCTTTACATGGTGGACTAGTAACCTACGGGAGATGAGGTCAAAGCACTTCTTATCCTCCCCACTTGGTTTGACCTGGCAGGTCAACAGGTTTAACCTTACCGGCTGTCTGTTGGACTGAAAGACAAAAGGGAAGATGAACAACAGCATTAAAAAGAAGCGACAGTATCACACAGTCGTTCAAATAATTAATAAATGCACTTATTTCCGTGAGTAGCCATGTGAGGTGTGAAGAACAGCTACAGTGCACCGTCTGCTACCGCATAAACACCACAACAAACATCCAGTGTTGACTAGCCGAGTGGATTTTAGCAGCAACCGAAATACATTTAGTACGGACACACACACAGACACAATGTTAGTTTCATAATGTTGACATTGTGTAGCTCAGAGAGCACACGCACGCACACCCCACCAGGGATGACGGGGACGTGGACAGAACGTTAATGAAGCAACCTCATTTGCACACGGCCCCCCCTGCAGCGTGTGAACTGTGGGTTTGGTGGCAGGAGACACCAGCCTCAGCATTCACCCCACCTAACCCACTGGAATATAATCAGTGGATCAGTCACAGCTCAGTTGAGATAGATACAGAGAGAGAGAGAAAGTAAAACCGAGAGAGAGGAAGGGAAGAGAGGAAGTTATGATGTAATACTGACCGTGGCGTGGGAGATGGTGAGGATGCCGCTCTTTACGGAACACTTCCTCCTCTGCCACACCTTCCTTAGCCTTGGAAATGGAAAACAGCTCATTCAGGCAGAATCCTTACTTGGAAATAGCCAAACATTTTCATGGTCATTCATTTAGTTAGAATTCAGTGGCACCAGCTATTCCACTCACCCATCACTCTTTTTCATCAGATAGCCCTTTTTCTCACTCCCAAACTCTTTGTTTCCTTGGAGCTGGTGCATACTGTAGCCACTCTGCTTGCTCTGAGAGTCCTGCACAGAAACAGCCAAGTAGGATAACACAACTTGTCAAATTATTGACATTGATGTCCATTTATGGATTTAAACTGTATGTACACAGGGGAAAGGTACTGAAAGAATATTGGGCTACACATTACATAAAGTTTGGAATACCATGTAACTACATAGCAATACTTATAGTCAGGTAGGGGTACAGGTTATTACCAAAGTGCAAGAAGCACGGTATGGATGAGGTTGGTTAGGGGTAAGTGGATGTTGTAAAGAGGCAGTTGAAGATTGTTTTGCCACAATCAACATCCACTTACCCCTGAAAAGCCCAACTTCCCTATACCAAGTTTCACTTGTGTCATATCATAACTTGTACTGCAAAAGTCTGTGTAGTTCCATGGTGGTTAAACACTACAAAAATCAAGAAACAATATATCATTCCGTTACAAAAACAGCAAAGGTCATGCAAATTCTTTTTTTTCTTTTTTATCATTAACTACTATCCAAAAATGTTTTACAAAGACTCGACGAACTTACTCTCCTAGACTGCAGTCAGAAAGGGCAATGAAAAGGAGAGAGAGGTGGTAGGTTAGGCACACGTTGTGTAGGTTAGATCACAGACACAGTGACAGTTCAAATAGAGTGAGGAGTGCATGGTCTGAGATGAACACAGCACTTTCTGAGGGCAATCAAAAAAGACTACGGCGACAAGACGAGAGAACATTTCATTTGTGTTTTGTTTACAGAATCTTATGAAGAAAAAGTAGAGGTGGACGTGCCATTCAAATATGCAGTTCAATCCAAAATAAATTACCCTATATATGACTAAATTATATATAGCTCAAATTGAATAATAATAATTTTATAATCAATGGCAATTAATTGATCATAGATTAAGCAGGAAACCCCTGATTAATAGTACAAAATATCCACCTCCTGTAAGCTAAAGTAAAGCTGGGTTCATATTTTACTGAGCAGTTAGTGTACGACAACGGTCACTGGCTTCCAGCACAGTACTGGCCACTGACTACTATAACTAACAAAGTGACAAAATGTTTGATTATTTTACTATCGTCTAAAAATTTAAAAATACATATTAGAGATGCGAGCAGCATTGAGCTGATCAACGCAGCAGTGAGCACTGCTAGATAGAGCACACAATACCTCCCTTTTCCCTGGCCAGTGGTCATGTCTCGGTGGGATCACCAAGGAAGTGAGCAAAATGAAACAACAGCTTTCTCACATAGAACTACCTATATCATATAGGAGTATCCCATTTTAGTTAAGTTCAGACACATCTGGAACTGATTCCAGATGTGCTTTGAAGCAGCATTGTACAATAGGGAATTTTATCATTCCGAACACCTTCAACATGGACATTTTTGTGCAACATGGAACATGTGGCTTACCTCCTTTTGGTCAAGCTGTAAAGAGGATTTAATAAGGTCCCGGAGGGCAGTTAACTGCTTCTTCTCTTCATCCTGGGTTTGCTTTATCTGTGAAGACACAACATCACAACATCATTAGCAGAATCCCTAGTTAGTGGTGTTAATTAACCTCAAATGATAAATTTGAAACACTGCTCGCAGAATTTTGTCAAAAATCTACCCTTCATTCAAAGAGCAGTGCAGAAATAAAAGTGGTCTGAAATAAGTAGTGAATAATGAAAGTCAAGTGTGTCACCTACATTGTACAGGTCAGTGGCAAGCTTCTCGATGTACTGCTTCAACATGTCTGCAGTTGTCATGCCATCCTGGAAAAAACTTTGAACATGGAGATTGCGATTTATAACTAACTGTTCAAGGATTAGATCATTAAATAATTTATATTATATTTGTATGCTTGGTAAACTTGATTTAACTCTAGCTCAATTCCCATGGCAGGGTTAACATTGTACCCCCAGTGCACCTACTTGCACTGTGCGTGGTAGTATTTTATGAGGTTCTGGAGCAGATCGACTCCTTTCTTGGTCTTGATCTCATTTACTTTAATCAGGTACTGTTGGGAGAAGGGTTATTTGAACAAGAAAAACATGACTAATCAGTTAGACATCTGCTATTTAGAGACAATCAAATAAGAGTAAACACATTTAGCATTAAAATGCAATAATGTGTCCAGCTTTTACAGAAAGAACTCTGCAGAGTATTTTATGAAACATTGTCCTTAAAGGAGACGTGTATTTATTTTTGTACATTGCATTGTGTGAGAGGAGAAAGTGTGTGAGTGATGAGAGAGGGAGAGTGTGTGAGTAACTGTGTTCGCACAGAAAGAAAGGGATGGCCGTGTGATATGACAGGTTACAGTGAAAACAAGGAAGGTTTAAACTGTCCCCTTTCAGTCCGCAGAATGGTTAAAAGACACAACTAAATCACGTGTGTAGGGGAACAGACAGACAAATTGACACCCACACTGACCTCACACATCTGTAATTGGAAAAGCCGGCGCTCTTTCTCCATTTCCTCAGCTATCTCAGCACCAGTGATCTCCGTCCGGATCATTCCATGCTGTTTTGCATGCTCTCTTTTCTCCTTCTCAATCTTGGTGCTGGGATGAGTCATTGAAAATATTATTATTATATTCCTTCCGTGTATTGTTTATGTTATGTTAACATTTTGACATTAATTTAACAGACACTTTTATCCAAAGCTACGTACAAAAAGATGCATAGAGTAAGTGCAGCTTATTTCCTTGTAGCTACAGTATGAAGTTTGAATACCCTACTGTGTATTCTCCCATCTAGAGCACATAGGCCTAATGATACTCAATGATCAGTCAGTACTGCAGGTGGTGCTTCAAACATACGGCTTAGGAAAAAGAAGCATTACACTTTGAATCACACAAACAAAAGCATGTAGAAATGTTGACTCACAACTTAGCTTCGTAGTCTTTCCACGCCTTGTCAAAAGGTTTCTTTATATCCTGGGGATGGCAGATAATTGCATTTAAGTTATTTCACATTGATCTTCAGATCCACTAACCAATTGCATTTAACTCTATTTTACATGATATTCATAGCAGATTGTAAGACTTTTGAGAATAGAAAATAGTATTAAACCAATAATGGAAAGGTTTAGGATTACTCATTCAATTCAATGCTGCTACTGTAAAAACCATAGCCCATTCTTTAATTCCAAGGCAGTAAAATCTGGAAGGTCACACTCATATCAAATAGGTCTTTAATTATAAACCTGAATTAATTAGTGTTTTGAACTCAAATCTACTTGGCCACAACCCAGCAAACATGAAAACAACTGTAGTGTGAATATCAGAAGGAGGAATGGTGGCAAATACAGCTTGATTTTATGAAGCAGGTGATAAACATGCTGGTGTCCAGTGTTTTGCATTCAGACTGTACAAAAATGCGGTCTCCAGAGAGCACTCTGTCCAGTTTAACACCCAAACGAGACAAAAGTGTCAGCTCAATTCATGGGCTTCCTCTGATCCTTGGACACAGGGAAATGGCAGCGTCGCAATAAAACCAAAACAAAGCAGTTTATTTCAGACTGTGACAGCCAGATAAAAGAAACTCAATGAGTAGTGCTTTCAAAACATTACTATGCAGACTTTCAAGATGGTAATGAACAGTGGCACGGGGGCTATTTCTGTGCCAAGTGGCAGGATGGGAACAGGGCATAGTTCTTCTTACCCCCTTCACTCCTTTAAGGTCCCCTTTGAGAAGCGAGTCCAGGGTGAAAATTAAGTTGTGGCTCAGGCTCTGAAGCTGGCGAGAAGAAGAGAAAGAAAGCTCATTTAGTAAAGGAGTATATTTGGGGGGATTTTATCAACACACCCTAGCATGTCCTCGGTATAAATGGATTTGGATACACAAGACGTGTTCTCTTTTCCTCTGGTCCATAGAGGCATCCAAGTATTGTAACAGCCTTATCACAAGGTTACAGAAACTTCCAGCCATCATTCCATAAACAAAACTAGCTGCTTGCCCATTTTCTATAGTTAAGCTGACAAGTCTTATTCTAAGTCATTTTCCTCACCAGGTTCTTGAGCAGTGCTGACAGCTCCTTGACTAGACTTGAAAACTTGACGAAGGCTGTGCCCAGGTCTGGGTTGTCCCTGCCCAGGTCTGGGTTGTCCCTGCCCAGAAAGTTGCTGCCAAACTTGTCCAGTGCCTGGCCATAGGTCTCCTCATTCTGAACATGATCTGTGTTGATAGAAGAAAAAAAACAAACAATTTTTACGGAAAAGTTAAGCAAAAAACTATCTTTGCAGATATTTACACTTGATTTCAAAGACATTTTCAGAAGCAATGTTTTAGACAATGCAATTTACGTACATCAACCTGAGCATGAGCGTCAGGTGCAGTCTAAACTCTTAGTTGCCTGCCAACTTATTCAAGATTTGACCTTGTATGGGAGTTTTACAATGATCGGGGCAAAGACAACAGGTTTTTCTTTTGTTGTCTCAAAATGACAATGACCACCAGACTACTTTGTACAGCGGGGATCAACAAAGCTACTAACTCTGCTTAATGTTAATGAATGGTAACGACATCCCCTTCCTTAGACAGGATACAATATAGACAGCAATGCTTTCGAAGGTCTTTATCTGAATCGTTTCTTTCCCTCGTGGGAAAGAGATGATGTGGCTGGCTAAACCGTGACATCAAAGCAGGGATGTGTGCATCAATCCACAGTGTGAACGCAACGACAAATGATCCCAAATAAACACCCCTGGGAAAATCCGCTTCTTTGCTTGCTTCTAATCCCCAAACTGGGACATACTATCATCTCTGTATTCCAACCCGGAGGATGAAAGAGGCAATAAAGCTGTCTCTAATCAAATGAAAACTTTCCCCCCCCCATCAGGAAGGTTTTTCCTACACAGATTTTGCCCAATACATGGTCACTACGCATGTATCAGTGTGTTAGAGACCGAAAGAGAAGGAGACTGTGAGAATAAATGTGTACTAAAGAGAAATCAATTAAAACTTAAATCTATTAAACATGCAACATGCATTTTTACATACTTAGTCAGCCCGACTGAAGGACATAACTTTTAAAGTGACGGTTGGCATCATCAGCAATGGCATTCAATGTTGGAGATGACAAATGGACCATAACAATATTCTAAAAGGAACTTAAAACTTGTAATTGTCACAATCTTTACTGTAATTATTATTATTGTTGTGATTGTATAAGGCTCTCTGTCTGTAGGAGGACAAACACACGAGAAGGAGCCAGGTTCCACAACCTTTCTGCCCAAAACCTTCTCCTCTGATATTCCATTCTCATCTGGCATTGATTCTCTTCTGTTTAATGGAACCATTCCTAGGCAGTGACAATAGGTCACCTGTCTAGTAAAGAATGAGAAAATGAAAAGAAAAGGCCATCCATTAAGCCTTTGCATTCTGTTGAACTTTAGGATTTGACCTCGTCAAAAAGTATGAATCCCAGTGGCCATACAACGCTGATTTTTGCACACACCGAGAACAAGATTGACAGCAAAATGATGGCTCAATTCCACATGAAATGCTCTGTACCTTGACCAGAGTTGTATATGGCTTTGACAGACTTCTTCACCTTCTGAAGC
Organism: Mallotus villosus; assembly: GCA_903064625.1. Lineage (NCBI taxonomy): Eukaryota > Metazoa > Chordata > Actinopteri > Osmeriformes > Salangidae > Mallotus > Mallotus villosus. The sequence goes on along the minus strand of CAEFZP010005902.1, from coordinate 44,048 downwards.
GCTGTTCGGTCTTGATCCAAAGCCTGTGAACACAATAGGATAAGATCACATTCTTACCTTGAACAATGGTTCTATATTCTTGATTTTAACATTCTTAACCATTCACTATTCTTCCACTGGTGTTGAAAAGCTATATGGCTAGGGGTGTCATAGGTGAAATGTAATGGGAACCAGGGAGGAGCTGTAGGAGTGTCTTAAAGCCAGTGGAATTTGTTGATTACGTATTTAAATTGTTAAGCTAAATGATATTGTAGATCAAGTCAATCCATGTTACTGTAGGAGCCCACTGTTGTGTGCCTACTAGAAAAGTTGAAAGCTGAGTTATTTCTCAAAGGACCTGGCCTAAGCAAGAAACACAATGGCAGCTTCACTTAGTGTATTTACGTTACTGATCCCTCAAGCATCCCTCCAGCACATTTAGCAGTCGTACATAACATAGCAGCCCATTACTGTCATCGTCCTCCAAAACACATTTAGGGGACACACAGCTATGCAGGAGGATCAATACATCATTACATCTCTTAGAGGTACAGTACTGCAGTTTCCGAGCAAAATGGTAAGGGACACAAAAGTCGATAGCTGACGTTAAGCCTACTGCAGCACTACACAAGGGCACGGCAGTGGCCTTGTAATTGCAACTTTGAACAAACAGCTTCAAGAATTGTGCTGATGAATTACTTCCAAAATTACTGATGGCTCGCTACATTGTTGCTGTTGAGCTAGGTAGCATATAATCACTTAAACAAAAACAATACAAATAATGTTGTTTATGTTTTTACTATATTAAAAGTACTTAAACATTGTACATTAAACTTAGACAAGTCTGAAGTCATAGCCTAACAATACAATATAGCTCTTTGTAAAAAGCTAAATGGAAGTCAATTTAAATGACAGCGGCTTGATAGGAGTGGCAGATGGATATATATTCATTGTAATCATGGCAACAAGGGCTTCGCTTAGACTGTCTAGTAAACCCAGATGGCCTGTACAATGGTGCGATCCAAAAGACAAAGATACTGGAGCTTGTTCTAGCTCTATTTCCACTAAGATGGTTTTTTGTCCTTCATATAAAAAGTAATATGCAAAAGAAAGTTCAACAAGTTCACAGATGTGTAAAATGTGGGTAACTGTCAAGGTCGACAGGATTACTTTGCTACTTTTGTATGCAGGGAATAAATGAATGTAACCAATTCCATTAAAATTCTACTCATTTGCATATCTCAACAATTTGTGTGAAAAGCTAATGAACCCTGCTGAGAATAGTGGGGACTCATGTGGTACTGAAGCCAGTCAGATCATTACCCTGCGGATAAACACCTGAACCTCTCCACCAAATCTGATTTGCCATAAAGGAGATATGAGTTGTTGATTTGTCTAAATCTAGGATAGGGTTGGCTGATTCTAACTGAAAACAACATTTTACAGAACAGGTTTGTTGTCTGATGCACTTCAAACTGTAGGCTGTGCACTCACCATCACTGGGCAGGTTATTCAAACAGTTTACTCTAATGTGTTCTAATCCAGTGTGTCTATGATGTAGTTTACTGAATTTGGTTTGAATTACAATTACATAAACCAAGGAATAAGGATATGTCAGTTGACGTGCAAAATCATAACCCTAACCCTCAAAACTAGGGGATCATTTAGAATGATGTACAAGAAAACATACATCATGAACTGGATTATCAATTGTTGGTGTACAGGATCATTGGCATCTGGATGAGCTGCCACTGAAACTCCCAGGTTCCAGAGGTATAAATATATGCTTAGCAAAGTGGGCCAGACCCAAGCTGGTGCCCAGAGGGAGCACTGCCTCTCTGTCCGGGTCCAGTGCCAGCCAGATGAGGAAATGCCAAGACGAGTAGAGGGCAGAAGAGGTACAGTACGAGTGTATCCGTATCCTCACTCTGTCTTCAGACAGGCTATATTTGAATAACCTATTAATGACACTAAATAGCACCATCAACAAACTGGCACTGAAACAAATCAAACTACCCCATTTTATGCCCTTCACAAACACGTTAAGAGCACCCAAAAATACATCTGCTGACTTGTGCCCTAGAACTACCAGCTGCCTTCACAGAATCAGAGTAAACACAGTTAAGTGGACAGAGCTATGGGGCACAGACACTAAACAAACACACTCCCTCTCTCTTTTTCTCTCTCTCTCCACCTTTCTTACACTATCTCAGAGACCATATCACTAAAGCGTTCCCAATCCTCTACCATCAGCTTACAAAGCACTTGAGATTCTTTCATAATATCTTTTTCATCATAATTTTTTCCACAGCTCAGCCATTGAGCTCTGAGCCTACAAACAAAGGCATCAGTCATAGTGCAATTCCAGTTTAAATCTGATCAAATATAAATCTCACTGATCAAGGAAAATATGGAGGGGGTGGCGATGCTGTAGGAGGGGAAAATGGGAAATGAAAAACGCATCAGGTTCCACAATTAAGGGAGGGGGATGGGATGCAAACGCCACGTTAAACAGCGACAGACGTGTTACTTCTCGTGCTGCCAGCGGCATCCGTTGCCATAGCAACCCAACCCAAAGGATGTAGGTCGTTGTGAGGCGCGCATGTGGTCTGACCTATAGAGGGATGACGACCAGTCATCTAGCAGACAGAATAACATCCTTCTCATGACAAACAGTGTTTAGACTAAAGGACTGAGGGTTCTTCTGTATTTCAACATGATGTTTGACCCTTTTTTCCTTAATTTATTTGACAAAAGATTACAAATGGTTGAGAAAAGCTGAACACGTATTGTACAGTACAAATGACCTAAAGAGATCCAATAACCTAACAAGAAAGGGTTAAACAGATGAATGCACATACTGTACACACAGATTAACAGTGAGGTCATTACACCAATGTGTGCAAAACTTAACTGCCAACATCTTGTCTGTCTCCTGCCAAGACAGGTCAAGTTCACAGCACAGGACTGGGTCAGCACTGAGCAGAGAATTGCACTGTGGGAAGTGTCCTTCACAGGCCTTTCATATTTACCAAGGCCAAAGAAACTCAGCAAACTCACAAAATTCTAAAAAAAGACACACATGCAATGTGTGTATGTACTCTATCTCTACTGCACGTTTGGCTCACCAATAGCTCCTCATGTGACTCCTAACACACAAAGCCACACAGATAGTGCTGAATACACATCTCACTGCCAAGCTAAGCGGTCAGAGCATTTGCAAGCAGACATCTTAAAACCTTGTTTTGATCAAAAGCTCACTCTCACACATACTAAAATATATAAAGTGTGAAGCCATTTCATTTTGACATTAATTGGGCCGTTTTATAAAACCATGCTCACTTGATGTTCATTCTCCCTTCGTGCCTATCAAGGCCACTCTCTCTCTCTCTTTGTAGCATCAATGCGTTTGCGCTTCCTCCCTTTTTCTGTTATCCTTTCCCACTCATTAAAACTAAGTGTTTTTAAATGTTTCCGGGGGAAACCATGCTAACTGTGTTTATGTCTTCATTCACAGGTATCCCTATGGATACAGACTCGCAAGCACTGCTGAGTCATCCAATGAACAACCTGGAAATCACGTTGACGATGCCAGCAGATTTCCAAGCTGAGGAAAAAAAAACACTGGATCCTTGATGTTTGAAATTGTGGACACTCAAGTATTCATAGCACTCAAACACATTAGCTCTTCTGCATTTGCTGTATACAAAACAAATCAGTCCACATTTGATGCTGAGAAAGATCAAACCAACAGCTATAGTACTTAAACAAAATAGAAAATGCAGTACCATGGTTCTTTCCCTATGTCAAAGGTTGTTGAAGGTTAGTGTTTTCTGAAAATGAAGTTTGAATTGAGCTGCTCATATAAAAAGGTACAAGTCTGCCTTGTGTACACTGAAGAACTCACTGTGAGAGCTAGGAAACGCCTATATTTCCTTAGGAGGCACATTTAGCCAAATGCATGTCTTTTGCGATTACCATCACACTGTGCAAGACAGGGCTTTTGGAAAGTGGAGCGTCAACACCTCAGAGCAGTGGTGAAGACACTCACTAGATAGATGACAAGAGCAACTGCCTGGTGAGTTTTGTATTAGAAATCCTGCGCCTATTACACTGATAATTATAACTAGGAAAGCTACTGGGGATCTAGCTAAAAGGAGACCCATTGGCATGCTGGCCTATTAGTTTGATTATGTATTTAGTTTTTATTGCACAGACTTTTTTAAATAATATATTTTTGTGTTTCGTTTTTAAATCTCTTCATATTGATATAATAATACTGCTTAGCTATTTTGCTCTTGTTTTTACCATCCATTAGTTTGAGTTGCACTTGGTGACCTCACCCGAGGACAGGGGACTCTGGCTTGTGTAGTTCCGCCTCAGAGGCATTGTCTGGAACAGTCCCTATCTTCCAGACACAGTCACTGTTCCTCAGACACAGTCACTGTCCCCTATACAGTCACAACCACATCAGACCAGTCAACCACAATGACACAGCTGAGCCCAACTAAGTCAAACAATTTCACATAGACACAATAAAGGCTCAATCCAAAAGATGTGCCTTTCATGTAAAGAAGCCTCTGCTGATTAGTTAAACGAAACCATCAAGTACATTCTTGTTTGTGAATATATTTTTTGTGAGTCTTTTTATTGTTGCTAGTCAAAATAATGACATTTGTTTGAGCTCCATCTAACTGGTGATTTCTAGAAATTACAAACAAGTTGAAAAAAGTTTTTATTTGTATGTACTTGTTTGTTTAATGTTTGGCTGCAAGTGAGACAATAAAGAAGACCATGACCTGGATCTGGACTAGCTGATATTGGATGAGCATGTGCCAAATACAAATCTAATCTATCAGCCTACCACCCTAGCCATCCTTCTGTAGGAATAAACCCCTAACAGGAACTGGGGACAAGGTCTTTAGGTTGTTAATCTGCGTCTGTGTCCCTAAAATACCTTCAAAGGTCTCTGCCTGGGGTTCTCTCAGTCTGCTTGTTCTCTCTCTCTCTCTCTCTCTCTCTCTCTCTCTCTCTCTCTCTCTCTCAAGGGCATTTTCACTCTTGGTAAAAGCATTCTCTGTCTCTATCTGTCATTCTCTCTCAGTTCTTAGTCTTCTCTCTCACTGAGTCTCACAGTGACTCCAGTTACTCCCCACAAAGTGTGGACTTATCAAAGCCAAATTGTGAACAACCCAAACCAGTTATTGTCAATAGACAACACATTATTTCACATTGTTATCACTGCATTCATGAAAGAAAAAAACTGACAGCTGTATGTAAGGTCACAAGCTTTTTAATGGACACAGATTGCAACACAGATGTCTATACCAGACTGCCTACAACTATCTAATGTACTGTAACAGCCAACTCTTCTGATCTAATTTGATCCAAATTTTGGGATTAGACAGATGGCATGGAAAGGTTTGACAAAAATGAAAAATTACGCATTTATAAAAAACAATGTGATGCAATTTTTAATATATGAAAAACAGTAACTAGGTTTTAATCAAATTATATCAGTTAAATGGGGTATTTGATCAATGTGATTTGTAGATCAAAGTATTGCCTGCAACAGATAAAGGCTACAGTACCACTGTTAATTAGTTTAAAATCAAACATTATTTATCAATTTTCTCACCTTAGCCCAAAGTAATGTGTGTAAAATGTCCACCACAAAAAAAGCCTCACACTTGGATAACGCGTCTAAATGTTCAGGTCGATGTCATGGGCAGACATCGCTGGCAGCCTTTCTGGCCTGATAGTCTGTTCACTGCCACAGCCCTCTGATGCTTAAACCCAAAATAAAGAAACATGGAATTGCGCCAGCAAAACCATTATCCATCTTAAGAGTGGTCTTTATGGGACTAATGGTTTGGAAGACTGAACCACATCCTCTTAGACTCACACACAGCAAGGCAGCCCAGAGAGTATGAGATCATCTACCTGAACAAGGACAACTCCATCCTACATACACAAGCTGGGTTCACTCCTACTGTTAAAGTACACCTGAAAAACAATGCTAATGCTCAATACTAATGAATCAGATATGGGTGGCAGAGGTAACCAAGATTTAGATGAAGCATGTGGAGTGTTAGTACAGACGAGCTATAAATGTAAGGTTCTATGGAAAGCTTTCCTCCTCTCAATCCATCAGTCATCACAATAAAATATAACTTCTGATCAAGTAATCAGTGCATCTTGTGATTTGGAGCTAAGATGTTAGTTAACATGATCCTCAATCACAGAAGGTTGGGCTGAGCAGTATGCCTGAAGGCAAACATAATCTACTAAGGCACTTAGTATGTTTGGGAAGGATGTAATTTGGCTGTGTTTGGCAGTGCAAGACCTATAATGCTTCTGTTTGCCAATCCAAAAGGATACAGCTAGAAGAGGAACCACCCGATATACTGTAACATCAAAGTCTTGCTTGCTCATGCAAGTAAACACATGCACACAACTGTACACGTGCACATGGGAAGGAAAGATGAATTGATCAATTAGCCACTGGAAAGCAGAACCTGACACTGTGGATGACTCATCCCTGTGGCTGAGTGCTCCAGCCAGCCTGGCATCACTGGAGACATCATTAACTCAAATCACAGGCTGCTTTCACTTTTAGAGCTGCGCTCCCTCTCGCACAGCCTGCTCCCTTTTAGCAACAATCCCTGTCAAGAGCCTGACGTGCATGCTCATTCAGAATTCCATTCAGTGCTACCTGCCTGTCTACATGTACCACTACCATGGTTATGTTTAATGCACTGGATCAAACATATTAGACTATACACGCACGCTGCCCATTATTCTCACCTATCAACAATCGCCCACGCAGCAAGTCTCTCTCAACAAGCCTTCACATATACAATAGCTATTACTACCCACCACAACAGTGTTTCTAGCATACTCACAGATTGAATGCATTAAATCGATTCATTATTATTTACCTACAGTGTACAGCATTAAAACAACCATGGCACATGCAGTTCCTCCCTAGGCTACGGAGGGAGCTCCCCTTCTGTGGTGCTTCCTGGTTCCCTATCATGGCAGATATCTAGCAGGCCAGGTAAGAGCAGAACAATTGCCTCTAAAAGTAGGTTAATCCCTCGCTCGATCCCTCCATAATACCATAGCTCCAAAGGGATGAAAACCACTCCACAGTTGCACAACTGCGCTATGGCCGAGCGTCTATATTTAGCCCCACCACAAATCTCCACTCCGCAGAGGATAAGATGACTTTACATGTTAGCTTCTGAAAAGGTAGCTTGTCAAAATATATAGAAATGATTTTGCTTCATGTTAAGTGTTTGTTTTCCTTGACATCCTTATTCTTGAATAGAACCTAGTACAACTCTATACAACTCGCTTTACTAAGCAAGACGCACACACCGAATGATGAGGTAGTCAGGCAATGTCCTTGAGACGTGTGTAACCGTTCTGAGTGCTATGGTGTTGCCACTCCTGTTAAATGACTTACAAAACAAAGATGCAGTGCTGTGCGTGCAGGGGGAACTATAAGTTACACTTTGGATAGCACAGCGGCACAGATGATTCATCTCTTTTCCATGTGCTACAGCACAACTGGTAGATCACCAGGTATAGTAGCAATAAGAGAACATAAATAGATGCATATATGCGGCTCTGTCGTAGTTTAATACAAAAATATGTGGGTAGTAAGCAATAGGCTTGCATATTTGACAATTATGTGTGTCTTTATATCCCTTTCCTTATGACATAAGACACACTGTTGTGAATGGATCCACCTGTCAAGACGCTGATTGAACCTTTGACTGAAACAGCCTGGCTTCTAAACGTACGTGCACTCGGGTCTTTTGCTGTGCATTGTGCACTAACCAGAGCCACTTAATGGATTATTACCACTAAAATCTCAGAGATTTTCCTAGAGAGATACTTCAGTGCAGATTTACCCATTTTCTGGAGTGCATTCATAAATTAATATAATGGGTAAACAACTGGGTCATTGCAATCCGGTGGTCTTTCGTGACATTCCTGTGCTTTTGCCGCCATATACTAATTAGTTGATAATTGGTCAGAGGTTTGTGATGTTGGCCTCATAAAATGATGTTATATTGATGCTCATAGCACTCCAACAAACCTTACTACATGGGCTATAGAACTATGCACCAGATAAAATATTGTTTACTGCTTCCGAATGTTGAAATATATATACCTTCCATTTTATATGCCTGCCCTAGAACAGGTGTGACCAATCATCAGTATTTCTTCCACAGGTAGTAATATTCATCTGACTGTAAAGCAATATGGTGGTTTAGAGGTTCCCAAAATTCATCACAATTTCTCAGTGTGCTAATCTTTAGACAATAAATGTAATCTTTAAAGATAAAGTTTTAAATTGATAAATTAAACTGTAAATCATTGTATTTACACTGTTCTCTCTGATGAATCATGGGAATTTCATGCCTCACTGCACAAGATGCAAACAGTTATGCGGATTTCTCCATCATATGACGTAAAAATGTATGACACTTGCTGTCAAGCAAATGTTTTATTTCATTATCAAAACAAGCGCTTTATAGGTAAACATGTTACATCGGCCTCCTAGAACAATGGACTGAGTTTATCACTGACCTCTTCCGCATGCCGACACTCATCCCTGCGGAATATATGTGGGCTTTCATATTGCATGCACTGGGAGAGCAGAACTGGGTTGCCCGTTACATTGTCGTCTGCAGAATGTTATGGTGCGGCTGCGTTTAAACAGGGATTTGTCTCATTTATCAGGCCTACGTTGACAGCGTTCCATGGTGCTTTACATACACAGGCAACACCGATTGTGCAGTAGGCCTACATCCAGCCGGCTGACAAGCGATTTTCAAATTGGCCTTACCTCCTCCAAGACGTTAACCGTGTTCCGACAGCTCTGCAGCCGGGTGGTGAAGCTGGAGGTCGTTGGCGAATTGTAGTCTTCTGTGGTTTCCGAGAGAAACTCGGACACCGAGATTTGGTCTGGCATCCTTCAACCAAGAAGTCGCCACGACCGAAAAAAGGGATGAGGAAAAATTCAGAGCCTAGACCATGAATATGAAATTAACAGTTGAAGGGTAGGCTCTTACCCTTGGATAGGGTATTTGAGGAAATACGACGTGGAATTAAAATGTTATTGATATTGACAAATATGTCAAAATGTCCAAAGCCAAATTCTACCAAATACCACCTTTGCCCAATCCGTTTTAATACCGCGCTTTTAGCTATAAAAACAAAGATTCTGTTGTCTTCCCACTCCTCCAAAACGAATTGTGCGTTCGGATGACAAATATCCACATTGCGTTTTCCAACTTTGATATGATGTGTTGGTTGGAAAATATAAAGCACTAGCGCAAGGCAATTCCGTTAATGAGATTATTTTAAGGGCTCGGGTGACCGCTTATATTTACTCTTCGCTTCCCTTTCTTTTCCCTTAATTTTCTTTCGCACTGAGTAGACCTATCCGCTTTCTGACACTAGCGCACGCACGCACGCATACTTTCCTCCTCCCCGCGTTCAATGACGGCAATAAACAAGGAAGCGGTTTGCGCATGCTTCCGCAACCAAAGATGGGATAAAATAATGATAAACCGTTTCATAAAATGTGCACCAATTGCATTTGAATTAGTAATTGCCTCGGAGATTAGGATCACTTATAGTCCTGCATGTTAAAATACATGATCGACAACTATTTTATTTTTTATGCAAATTGAAAAAGCTAGGGTATCAATGCATTCCATTAATCAATTTCAAATACATACATTGAATTTCATCAGAGAAACTGTAAAAACCTCCCCAAGATTTCCTGTTAAGAAAACATAAGCTAAATTGCACGCTGCAATAGCGTGGCCTGGAGGTGATCATTTGTAGCACATGACAATTTATAAAAATGCATTTTGTTGGTCACAGCCACAGGTAATATGAGGCGACTGATTTCCGCAAATGGCTTTAAGACAGTGGATCAATATATCTATGACTTAATTGTAAGAACGAGAAACAACGTAGCTCAACTGTTGCGCAAATAATTTTTCGCTTATAAGCATATTATGGGAATCAGTTTCAGAGTGACAGGCTTATTGGGATAACATAGGCTAGGTATGGATTCATACAGTAAACTTACCGGTTCCATGATAGTGAGTCACGAGACGAAAAACTGGATAAGCGGGAGGATGAGGCCCTCATGTCTAGTCAACACCAATATAGGTCTCTGGACCAGACGGAGAAATGTCAAAACAGCCAACATTAGGCCAAACTTTTACTTTTGTGATGCATTAACATTTTGTTTTGTAAAATGTGCATTGCCTGAATACGTCCCGATACAATTCTTCTACAATCATTTTCTTATAGCGCTAATCTAACGGATCAATATTCAAAGTTGGATAGTTTACGACATAGGCTACAATCTTCACTTTCACAATTACAGCTACATTTCTATCACAGTAAAAAACAAAAACACGTCTGGTCAACTTACCAATAGGCTACAGCTGTGGTTCCCCCGTCACCGTTACTTTGCCAAGTGGACTAAATAAAATAAAAAGTCTGTGTGCGTTAAAGTTATGACATGAAGAACAACCATGTTTAACTTCCTTTGCATATCCATACAACGCACCTATGTCATTGTGAAAATGTCATTTCAAAGCGTAACAAGTTTGACCACTAATTTAGTCTACAAGATGATTCCTCTTCAGAACTGAGGAAAAATCTACAGCGGGTGAACAGGAAATAGGGATCAACCATGTGGGTGGGGGGATAGCGTCTCTACAATGGATAGGATCTAGGAGCTAATAGCACAGGAACCTAGGATATATCCAAAATAACTTAGGCAGGAAGTCAGTACCATACCCTCCCTCAATGGAATCTTGGTAATTTTATAACCAATCAAAAGCACCACAATTATTTCACAGTGTTGTCCAAATGAGTGAGGCTTGATAATCACAGGATTATAAGTATCATGAATACATTAATACAATCATTACAGAACGTGTTGTTACACATTTTTTATTGAGTTAATTAACATTAGCATACTTTCAGATGCTCTTGTTTAGTTTGTCAGTCCCTGGAACCAAAAGGCAGACAGGCAGCAGTAAGGTGAATGCGGCCCAGTCTGAGGCTCTCTTATGGGCCCTGCACACTCAGGGGTCAAGTTACAGTAACTAGGTAATACATGCATATCTATTTGAGTTTTACAGAAACTAGAGCCCGCTGGTTACTTCAGGTGTACATAGATAGACACACAACTATATCATAACTGTTCCCCAATTATATTATTATTATTTTATATTCTATTACTAGACTATATAGAGTCTAGTAATAGGAGTAATGGGAGTCAGGGGGCTGAGCGGTTAGGGATTCGGGCTAGTAATCAGAAGGTTGCCGGTTTGATTCCTGGCTATGCAAATTACATCGTGTCCTTGGGCAAGGCACTTCACCCTACTTGCCTCGGGGGAATGTCCCTGTATTTACTGTAAGTCGCTCTAGATAAGAGCGTCTGCTAAATTTAAATATATATCCATCTATCTATCTGTAATTCCGTTTGTTTTCCATTTTACACTGGATCAACAGTGCACATTTTCACCTTAAAAGGATGTATCTATTTATACAGATACAATTATACTACATTTTCCTATATTTTGTTATTTCCATGGTGAAATAACATAAATACACATTTCATTATAGTAGTATACCGTAAATTATTTTTGTATTTGTTGTTTATTTTGTATTAATGAACAATCAGGTCACAAATACAGAATCATAGCACAGATACCGTTTACAAATAGGCTACAATAATGAAAAACATAAAATACAAAAACAGTAGTAACAATAAGATTAAAGTATAGTGGATAACAATCAAGACAGTCAAAAGATATAAAGAGATATATAAATTAGAGTGGAGACTTACTTGAAACAGTTGCTTATAAAATTGATAGGGCCTATATGGCTTTCTTATTTCGTAGAAGATAAGAGATTCTATTAAGAGATTAAAGTCTTTTAAAAATACTGTAAAGCACGGAATATAAAAGACTGACAATAAAAGACTTGAACTTGATATAGTTTGAAAATGTGGCTTTATGAACATTAATTTTACCAATCAGAACCATAATGTAAACAATCCAGTTTGTTAGAGTACATTGTCTTTGATAGTAATAGAGTGACCAGTTTGATTTAGTATGAAACCTTCAATATCTTTCCAGAATCTATTAGTATATGAACCAGAAAAATATAAATGTATAACACTTTCAGCATCAGTGTTGCAAAATTAGCATTTGACATCCACCGGAAATTATTTTCCTTGCTTCACTCAACCTGGTTTTGCAATCAGGAAGTGTAATGTGTGAACGCGGTGTTATTTTCGCTAGTGCTAGCTAGTTAGCCAAGAAGAAATGCGGTTTCAAATGTTAACAGTAAGTTCATCAAACAATTAAGATCTTGGAAATAGTGTGATGCAATACAAACAAATGTATCTGTACATCTAGCAGTATATGTCAATAGATAATTATGTTCAAAAACATCTTCTGCCAGTGTGGCTCTCGACTGTTTCTAGCCAGCTAAATGTCTGTTAGATTAGCTAGCTAATGTGTTAGCAACGTTAGTCGCTAACGTCACCTGGCTCAGACATGTCGACATGGGAAGCTACCTACCTATCAATCTAAGCTAACCAATAGCTTTCTAGCTAGCTTGTTCAGTCATTTAACTAGCTAGCTTGAGACCAGTAAATAGATATGGCTGTAGATAATGTAGCACTGCTGGTCTAGCTAAACCATGAATGTTTTGCTAGCTACAGTAGTTGTAAGCTTGTTGTATACTAGTAAACATTAGCTAGCTGCTCCGTGTTAGCTAACGTTAGATAGCTTTGTTGTTTGCATAGCTAGGTGATCTGCACAGCTGGCTCGCTATACTTGGGTTATCTCTCAAATATATTATAAATGTAAGCTGGCTAGAGGGTTAACGTTTGTTGGCCATTTTCCATGCAAGTGTCAGTCACACAGCCCTGCATAAAACTAGCCAGGCAGACATTTTTTGACAACACACACTTGCGTTAATATAGCAGCAGGAACAGCTGGCTAAACACATCTAGCTACAACACAAGTTTTTTTTGTAGTAATAGTTTTACTTTGTGCAGTGGTTAGCTACAATACAGAAGATAGAATAGGGTTTTGCCAAGGTGCTGACGTGGGTTACGTTAGCTGCGAACCACTGCTGGGCACTCAATCGTTTGCTTTGGAATGGTACACTATCTACTAGTATGATACGAGAGTACATCCTAGGAACTTACTTACTTTGACTACTCTGTATTATACCCAATATAATTGTTCATATGTTTGAGTTTGCTTTATCCATAACAACTTAACTCATTGGTCTCCTCTGCTCTCCAGGTGCCTACCCTTAACTTGCCTTAGTGTGGGATTTGCGGCCCCCGGGGCCATGGCACTCATTGAGGGGGTGGGGGATGAGGTCACCCTGCTCTTTGGAGCTGTCCTCCTGCTGCTAGTACTGGTGCTGGCCTGGGCCTCAACCCACACTACCGAGCCCCCCGAGCACCTCTTCAACATACCCCCTTCCTCTGCCTCTGCTGCTATAGCTGCTTCTATCCATCTCCAACGGAATGCCCCCTCGCCGGATCAACACTCTGCCCCCAGAAATGTAACTGATGGTGATGGCCTGGAGCCGCCACCAACCGCCACAACTTTGGACACTTTGGACACTTTGGACACCCCTCTAGGGGAAGAGGGGAAGGAAGAGCCGCAAGGAGAGGCGTGTAGCCAAGAGGATGAGGAGAGGACCCCCGTGGGAGAAGTAGGGGCTGAAGGTTCAGAAGACAGGGGGAAACCCTAACGAAGGTGATGGAGCTGGTTTTGGGAGAGACGGATTGAGACACAGAGAGGGGGCTGGAGAGACCCAGACCGGTGCTGGACCCTCCCCTGCCACCTCCTCTTCCTCCTCCTCCCCTTCGCTAGACAGTACCTCAAGTGCCAACCCCTTACCTGACGGTGAGCCAGCCAATGGCACAGAGAGAAACATGGTTCTACGCCTGAAGTTCCTCAATGACACAGAGAGGACTGCCCAGGTCAAGCCAGAGGATACAATTGGCTACATCAAAAGGTTGTCAAGTTTAGACAATTGAAAAGTGTATTGGCCTATAAGAAATATTAAAGCATTAGATTATGGTTTTCAATACAGGAATTTTAGTTATGTAACAATTAATTTCTTCGATCTTACTTTAATCTTGAGATAGTAGATGACTCAGGAAAACATTTCCCCCCAGTGTGAGACAAAGTAAAGCATCTAGATTTGAAGATTAGGGTCATGGGGCCATCATGGTCATTGGTTAATTCCACTTAATAGATATGCTAGCATGGCCAATTGGGATTGAGGATCATTGAGATCACTTTCAGCCATACAAAATATAGTCTCCAGATTCAGATGAGGTTTGGTGTAGGTCTCTGCTCAAGACCATAATGCTATATTAACAGACTGTAAGTGGAGTTATAAAAGTAACATGCGGGACCCATTCAGTATTAAATGACACATTACACTTACAAAAGCTAGCCATCAACAACCTACAACAGTAGTCTATTACCCTTGAAAAACTTCGACCTTGTTTGACATTTAACCTTAAATTTGTCTCACTTCTCCCCAACTCTAGAACCTACTTTTCTGGCCAGGAGCACCAGGTGCGCTTGATTTACCAGGGTCAACTTTTGCAGGACGACGGCCAGACTTTGGCCTCCCTCAACCTGGCTGACAACTGTGTCCTGCACTGCCACATCTCCCAGCATGCCACGAGGGCAGCCCCAGCTGGTGCCAGGGCGGCCGACCAGGTCCACGTCGCGCTCAACGTGGGCAGCCTGATGTTGCCGCTCTTCGTGCTCATGCTCTCCGTACTCTGGTACTTCCAGATCCAGTACCGGCAGTTCTTCACCGCACCTGCTACCGCCTCGCTAGTGGGGATCACCATCTTTTTTAGCTTTGTGGCGTTTGGAGTGTACCGTCGTTGAGAAGAGCCCTTTTGGCTCAGCTGCACTCTGAACCACTAGAGTTTAGGCTTAAATCATGAAGAAACGGTTAGAAGGGCTTCCTCCCAGTGAGATGTCTTGTGTGCTGTATCTCGAAGAAATGGATGGGTGAAAGTAGCGGTAAGAGATCTGCCAAAGTGCTGTCGATCTCCTTTATTCTAGATTCAGTGCACATGAAGAGGGGAAGCCACTTGAACTATTAAAATGCACCCTTTAGCCTTTCTCCTTTTCACTTCCCATAGACGCAAACCCCAACTTTTTGATCACTTGAAGCTCAAGTCCACCTCTGGATGTCCGTTACAGTGGGAAGGAGGCTGCGGTGTCAGAAATTGTCATAATTCGCTGTTAAAGAAACACAGATTTTGGTCTTACTTTTGACTAATTTACTAATCATTCATCACATTCACAAAAAACGGTGTCACGCAGATGGATCTGTGCTATGATAGATTATTTTTGCTCTAAGTCTTTTAATGTATAGAGATACTCATTGTGCCTATCCTTTTTTGTCATGTGTTCTGTAGACGAGGGTCTGTTTACGGCGGGGTTACCCTGTGTACTTAGATGGGACTTTGACTAGGCCAGACCCCAGATTGTCTGTCTGTTGGTCTGAGTATGTCTGCAGCACCGGAAGTTGATCTGCTGTTGTGATGTATGTATATTGGGACTTAAAGCATCATTGTGTAAAATATAGCTTTTGAAGGAGAAAAAAATATATTAAATAATTCTTCTATTTACTTGCTGTTTTGTGTACTTTATTCGTAAAAGAATACGCTGAGTAAGTTGTATTTAAACTACATCTGTTACGTAGGCCCTATATTAAATATATAAAAAACAGATATAGACTGCATAAAGCTGGTAATCCATTCACACTTTGAGTTCAGGCCTAAATATTCTCACAAATTAGACTTGATTAAATAAATGTCTGTTTCAAACTAAGAAAAACGCGGACATCAAGGTACTGTGGTGAAGTTGAGATAGGGTTAGGGTAAATATCGTATAGTAAAACCTTAAGTAGGCTATTTCACCCTTTAAAGCAACATGATAGTTTGTTCACTGTAGCTAAATTCGGACATAATTTAACCTTTTCCTTTTATAATAGGGGTTGTCAAACAAGGTGGCAGTTTTCTTCGATCATTTTACGACGCCCCCTTCAAAATCTGCCGCTGAATTGATCGGACTCAGGTCGTGGTCGCGCCTGCGCCATTGTTTCTGCCGCACTAAGCATCCTCTGCCCCTGTTTATATTACAGGTTCCGGCCCATATTGAGCTACCATACCTGCTAACTGTTCGCCACCAGCATAAGAGGACTGGTAGAGAAAAGGCACAATTTGAGAAACGATAAGACGCACCGTGGATACGATAAGACGCGACACGCTTAATTTTCCAAGGTTTGAGTTTTTCTCCTCGGCTAGAATGGAAAGAAAGGTAGGCTACTTTCAGTAATACGCTTCGTCACAGACTCGCATTTCTCTGGGGTAGACTCTTATAGCCTAGGTCATTTTTAATGCGGATCTCCATAGTGCTTGCGGGCCACAATTCGTGATGGACTTCACTGCCGCCCACCTGACCACGGCCATCCAGATTTGCGCATCACACAAATAGGTTTCAGGAGTGTGTCAAAAGCCTCATCATTAGCCTTTACCAGTTTACCAGTAGCCTACAGTTACCAATTTGTAGGGCAGTAAATCCTCGTTAAACACGTATTTTTAAAGCTCCTTCATACTACGTTGTTGTTATGTCGACTAATATGGTTTTCCGACACTTTTTAGACACCTGAGGAACAAAGTACCATTTTCCCTTCTTTATTCTACGGCAAGTGAAAGCTCAGTCCAATTATGTTTTACTCTGTGTTTTGTGATTGAGAAATTACGTTTTGTAGTTGACTATTATGTTTGTAGACTTTATAACAAAGACAAATAGTGTTAAACATATAAAGTCATTTTTGGAATTGGATCCACAAGGGTGTGCTTTGCAGTTAGGTAGGCCCACTTTGTGAATAGTCTAGGTATTTGTTTATAACAGTTCATGAATAGCTGACATTCTCCCAGAGACAAAAAAACAAACACTTTTCATGCACACATATTACTCATTGCTTTTGCAAATAAGTCGAGTGGACATGTTTCTACTTAGCTGACAATATTTGATATGCAGTGCTGCTTATTGTCCTCAGGGAGGTGCTTGTGTGTTGGTTGAAAGGTGAACACTTAACAATCAAAATGGTTTCAGGCACATCATGTAGTTTATAATTACTGTATAAAGGGGGGGGGGATTCTTATGGTTTATTTCATTTGTTTGTCTAGTTAGTTTCTTTTAAAATGACAATTTCTTCATCTCCTATCACTTCACTCACACACAATCCTCCTGCTGCTGCCCGGCTTCAGAAGTGTGTCTCCCATGACAGCTATGTTCACAAATACCACAAATAACCACAAATACCATATAGTTACTGCTCTCTAGAATTGAATTGAATCCCTCATGCAGAAAGGCTTGCTGTATTAATACAGTATTTTTAAAGTAATTCAAGGTTCATGGTGGATGTGCCAAATAAACATAGATAGAGCTGTAAGTTTAAAGTGTGTGGATGTTTGAGGTGTTTAGGAGACTGTGGGTGTTTCTGAGTGTCTTCCGTTTTGTTTGCCCAATATGGCCTGGACAGTGAGAGGTGTGGGCCCTCATGCTGTATTTTTCTGTCTGTCTTTATGTCTGTCATTAGAACCACCAGGATCTCTGCTAGCTGTACTATAGCTAGGACACTAGCGACTTTATTGAGTAAATGTGTTTGAAATAATATTGATTTTAAAATATATTATTATAGATGTTCAATGCTAGCAACAGTACGTAGTTCATCTTCATTGTTCCTTTAAGATACATTTATATTTGTATACGTTTTGTATCTTGATTCTGTTTTTGGTCTGTCATTCACACATGCATATTAATGAGTGTGTAAGGGAGCAATAGAGTCTATGTTTTTTTATGTTTACAAATGAAACAAGCTATCCATGCCTGCTCTCCCGTGGGGGGTTGTGCTAGTTGGCCCACAGGAACCCCCTTCAGTCCCCCCGCCCCCCTTCCCTCTGCTCCCCTCCCCTCTCCGCTACTCCAGGCTTGGAAGACAGCTCCACTACACTCCAGCACCAAAGTGTGTGTGTGGTGTATAGAGAGAGGGAGGTGGATTCGACAAGGCTACACATATAAAAAGGCGGAGAGAGAGTGCATGTGTAGGAGATGGGAAGGGAAGGTTAGATAGAGAGGTCGTGACAGAGTAGTGGTGAAGGAAGAAGAGGGTGTGTGAGAGGAGGTTGAGAGGAGGAACGGAGAGGGGGAGACAAAAGAGAAAAAAGGAAAGGGGGGAAGGGGGATTTAGAGACAGCTATGGAGGAGAGCATTGGAGGGGCTCGGAAAGCCACCAAGAGCAAACTGTTTGAGTTCCTCGTCCATGGAGTGGTGAGTGTGTGTGCGTATTTGCATGTGTGTGGACGTGTGTGCATGTGCATTGCCAAAGCAGTGTGTGTGTGTTAATGCATGGTATTAAATTGCACGGAGCTACAGTGTGTGTGTATCAGGCAGGAAAAGGGGAGCCATGTAAAGGGTGCATCTGAGCCCCTGAATCTTGCATTTCTCCTTTTCTTTATTTATAAAAGAAGGGAAGAGAGATAGGAGAGTGGGGTAGAGAGAAAATGAAGAGGAAGCTGAGGAAAGAAGGAAGAATAAATATTGTATTCCAGGAGGGCTGAACAGAGCAGACTTAAGAACATAAGTGTCCAAACACCATGTGGAAGGCTTTGGCTAGT
Source organism: Mallotus villosus (assembly GCA_903064625.1). Lineage (NCBI taxonomy): Eukaryota > Metazoa > Chordata > Actinopteri > Osmeriformes > Salangidae > Mallotus > Mallotus villosus. Next base: position 25,264 of record CAEFZP010005902.1, on the reverse strand, counting down.
AGATTTGATCACTGAGCTACAGGCTTTAGCTTAGCCTCATGTTCAAATGAGTACTAAAGGGATCTAAGCACACATGATAATGTCAACGGTTAGATAATGTCAATAGAAGAATACATTTGGAAATTGACTTGAATTCAAATAGGAATGGACTCCAATCCTGTCTGTGTGGTCTCTCTGTTCATGTTACATGGTTTAACTGCCTTTATGTTTCGAGTACCATAGATACTATTAACTCTTAGAGTCAATCCTGAATGGCTGTCCATGGCCAACATAAAAAACTTTTTGGGGAATATCATGCCATTTTTCAAGGCTAGGTAAATCAAGATAACTCTGTGAATTTTGTTTTTCTAGACCCCCACCTAATAATTAGTTGCATGTTATGTTCATGGGACTATAGTCAGTGTGGTTTTTTTATGATTCTCAGTCCAGGTCATACAGTCCAAGCTTCTGTTTACTAACATAAGAGTTTAAGCATCGTTATCGGACAGTTATGTTTGATATACTTTAAGTGATATAAGTGTATATTATTAAGTGTATAATTACTTTAAAGCTCGGTAAAAGCCCATTATGTATCAGGCTTGTTGTAACAAGCATGATAACATAAAAGCATGTATGCTTTTATGTTAAATTCAATTAAACAGTCAGTATTTACTGTATGTCTAGAGCTATTTTAAAATGTTCTTTACATTATATTACTACAGCATGTGGCTCCTGTACTACAGTATGTAGAGTCTGTAGATAAGAAAGACAGTATTTTACCTTTATGTAATTTATTTAAAGGTAGAACGGATGAGATACTGTCCTATAGTGTTGTATCTGCTGGACGCTTGTAGAATATGATATTGTATATACAATGTAGTGTCTGCTGATGTATGGTATACAGTGCAATCTGCATTCTACTCAGGTGTTGAGGCTTGTGAAGGCCATACCATGAAAGCAAAGGAGATTTTCAGAATTGCCTAAAGTCAATATTAGGTAAATAGCGATTACCAATATTGTTGGAAAGTAGTGTCTGCTCTAGTTGGCAGGCCTGATAGTCAGCTGCAATATTCTGTCAACAGTTAAATTCCGCTTCACGGTTGTCACCTTTCATACAAAACTCACATTTAGCACATAGGACTGCTTTCATTTTGACATCTCGACAGTGTGAATGGCGAGAAGCATTTCAACATGGTAATCCTGCTGCCAATTCTTACTGATCCCTTGTTAACGGTTCTTGTTGTGTGACAGTCGTATCCCTGGTAACAAGTTATTTCAATCTTTTGTCAACACAAGTTCCGACATTATGCACTGTCTAGTGCAGATATACCCAAACATGCCTTATTGCATCTTATAAATGGCTGATGTTGCATTGGTGTTCAGAAGCCAAGTCGTGTCTGACACGGGTGTAATATCACCTCTTCATCTCTTGTCATCTCTTGTGGTTAGTAAACCATGGCGGACACATTTAGACCAACAGCTCTTAGTTTTTGCCTGGGTTATAAAGAGTGGTGTGCTATATCTGAGGACATTCTTATCAAAACACGTTTTTGTTGTTCATATTTGTAGCACATTCAACCTAATTCTGAACCTACATCTCTAGTTCAGAATGATAGCGGACAGTCATAATCTTGTAGTAAATGTTATACAGAAAATGTTATACAGAAAATGTATACAGTGTTAGTTTTATAATGGGCACCAATTCTGCATGCTTGATTCTTTTAAAGCATGCAAAGGGTCACTTTAATGGTCTGGCTCAAAAGGCACTACCCAGTGTGTGAATGTGTGTGTGCACTGCAGCTGTCTAATGCTGTACAGACAGGCACAGGTGCCTGAGCGGGCCGAGTATCTAGAGATTGCCCAACTTAAAGTATAAGCCAGGACAGACCTTGAGCAAAAATAGTGTATACATGGGTTTGTGTTTGGTTCATCCATTTCATAAAGGCCATTTATTGTATGTATTTGTCAAATTTACTCCATGAATGCCGATGGTTGTGTTTTTGGGCATGCATGTACTCTGTATATGTGTATCAATCTGTTTGGATTAAACCAAAGATGAATACATTGAAGTGAATGAAACGGAACTGTGTGGCCCTCAACTTTCTTCAAAGATGCTAAATAAAATGCCTCTATTCTATCTGACCACTAACAGACACATTCTCATCTCTCTGCCACGTACAGCGCCCAGGAATCCCATCGGGGCCCCGGATGCCTCATCAGGGGACTGCCTTAGGCCCCCCAGGCCCTCCTTATGGTGGGGCCCCATTGATACGTCCAGGGATGCCCACCCCCACTATGGAGCCCATAAGGAAGCGGCCCTCAAACTCCCAACAGGTTCAACAGCAGCAAGCAGGCCAAAGCAGATCCAGGAAGTATGTTTCAAAAGCATCATATAGTATGTTGTCCAGTAAAAAATGACTGAATGTGGTGTGTGTATGTATGTGTGTTGCCGTCTTCTCCTTAAATTAGTGTTGAATTCATTTGCGGCTTGGCCTTAATTACAGCAATCCGTCACTATCATAGTAACACCTTTTAATAGGCTTGGGACTCTATACTTTATTGGCCTCCAGTGGGCCACAGCTAACTAACTAATGCACATAGTATAGGTATTAAAGGGAATAATAAGAACATGATTATGGAACTCATATTTTCTCACCAACTACAGAAGGTTTTTATTTATTTACGTGACCTGCGTGTGACCTGTGTGTGAGTCCTACACAGATACACCGATAAAACTGTGTAAAAAATACGGAAACTAAACTGAACCAAACCCAAAAAACAGTTTGGCTCCTTGGATAGGTGCTCAGACTCTTTCTGAAAACGCCTCCAATAATCAAGGATCAAGAATTTTGTGTCCTTGTCCTTGTGGCCCTTTTAACTCACTGTAAACTTAAGCTTCTGTGCTTGCAGAGGAAACAGTGGTGGGTTGTGTCTCTTGTCATAAATCACACTTAATCTTAAATAGATTCACATCAAAACAGAGCAGTAGTCACACTCTACACACAAATAAACATAAACACACCAAATGTCACACAGAGTATCATACACACACGCACACACACACATCTTCCGTCACATTGCCATCTAATATAGAAACAATCAACCCATAGGAAGCCAATGGGAATTCCTGGAGCCAATGACATTGCTGCGAGGCAGATGGATATGAGAGAGGTCCAATCAGATTCCTCACTTGGATCCAAGTAGGCAGTCTCTTTTGATGCATGTTGGTTTTTGACAGCTTGCATTGAGTCACTTATTAGCCAGCCCAACATAAAATTAAGTACTTTCCAGAAATCCTTCCCATATTCTCCCCTGATCTATTGGATATTTATGTTTGTGGCATGTATGTTTCCAATAAAGTTTTTTCAGTGATGCTACTTGTGAATACATATATATAATATGATAGGTGCAAGTTGAAATCAATGATCCTTCAGATGCATGTCAAACCCTGTAGAGCATGATTGTCCTTGTGCTAGATAGGGATGGAATCTGCACACCCTGGGTCTGGGTTTATGCCTTTGACCATCACCTCTCAGACATGAAAGTTGTGGCAAATGAAAGGATGCTTGCAAAACTGTCATTAGCATGACATGACAGGCACATGTTTTTTTTAGCATGAGCACAAATGTCCTCATACAGGATGTTGCGTTTTATGGCAAGTGTTCTGTTGTCTTGTTTTTTGCTGACTACAACCTGATTTGTCAGTCTCTGTATCTTCAAGTATGTGACTTTCTATGCAAAGTTTATGTCGACGCAAATCGTGGTAATCCTCCCTAATGCAGATGTATTCTGCCATCCAAAAAGTCAAGGCCACAACTCCCAGTGTTCAGTTTCTCATAAATCCTTAAACATCCGTCTGTCCGTCTACAGTTAGAACTAGTTTTTCCTCACTGATATCATCTCTTGAGACAGACCCCTTCCTCCTGGGTCCCCCAGAGCTGTGTGACCTGTGGTGGTCACGGAGGACCATGGGAAAGTTGATTGTTGAGGGCAGATGAAGCCACTTCCTGTTCCAGCTGGATTTTGATGTATCGATACACTCACAGCACATTCACATACACTTGGACATGCAGAAAGGAGAGTAAATTGGCTTTATTTCCGACCCTCCTGGTGGCGCAGCCACAACTCACACATACACACACCTGGAACAGCCTCAGGCTGGAACAGCTCCATTTCCTTCCCTGGGTTCCCCTTAAAATGTATCTATATCCTCACAAACACACACACACACACACACATACAGTACAGCTGGAAACAACAGTTGGGCCTTCATTAAGTAGATGGCCCATGGACTGGACTACAGTCACCATAGAAACATGTTATATTTATATATCCTCTCTCTCTCTTTTCTGTCTCCATCTCTCTCTCTCTTCAACCCGCTTCTCAGTGCCAAGAAAAGGAAAATGGCTGATAAGATTCTACCACAGAGGGTAAGTGGTTGTTATTTGTCTACATATTTTGTGTATTTGTGTACCAGTTAAGTAGGGGGGCTTTTTGTAGGGTCTAGGATTGTAGGGGGAGGACGATTTGAGAGAAAAGAGCTGATTTTATGCGTTTAATGTTACAATGGATGGTATCTCGGCACTGGAAGTATTAATCCGAAAGAGGTAAATGAACAGAAGTCTTGAAATCACAACACCCACTTTAAGGTCCAAGACCAAAGGCAAGAAGCAAGTTTTCTCACATAATTTCCAGTTCCATATCGGTTCCCTATTAATTGTGCAAGTCCCTCCACCTCTAACATACATTGGAATATATGTTAATAAGGGAAACTACCAGCCATTTTGAGTACAAATGATTACAAAGTCTGTCTCAGTGTGTCTGGTCTTCAGTGTCAATACCGCTTCTCACCTACAGTAACAACAAGTTCAGAATTCCTCTAGCACAAGCAGATATGTGAGGCCCATTGGCCTTGCAATAAACTTGTATTTAAATCAGGTGTGAGGGCCAGGGTTGAAGACATCTGCTCTAGATAACTGTTCGTCATAGATGGGTTTCACAATAGTGCATACAATTATATGTTCACCTTCAAACCCACTTATCAAATCACTTGTATTTAGATTCGTGAGCTGGTCCCAGAATCACAGGCCTACATGGACTTGCTGGCATTTGAGAGGAAACTGGACCAAACCATTATGAGAAAGAGGGTTGACATCCAGGAAGCAATTAAGAGACCAATGAAGGTACTGATTTCAATACCAATGTTAAATCATTCCAGGAGTCAAAAGGGTAAAAGAGCATGTAACCCTAACTGCAGTACTGTTAGGTAGGCTCCTCTCAATAGAGCAATTGTGCCATCAATTACAATTAAAACCAAGCAGATAGATTATTACATTCGAACTTGATATCAAATGCGTTACAGTTATGTATGTAACGTTCTGAGCCTATTTGTAAACCTTAATGGTGGTTGTTGCTGAGCTGAGGATAAGCAAAATAACACAAAGTTGTTAATGTAAGATGTTTATCATTCAACAAGCATGGAAACTACGTACAAAAATTAACTAATATATCCATGTTAACAGCAAAAAAGAAAGTTGAGATTGTATATATCCAACACATTCAACCCTGCCAAGCCAGAACCAGATGATTCTGATGGCAGCATTGCATCCTGGGAGCTGAGGGTCGAGGGCAAACTCCTAGAAGATGTGAGTTTCTTGTTTCTGCAGACCTTCAAGTACCGTCACTGTTTTAATGTTATTGTCTGTATATATATTTACTGTACTGTAAATATTTCCAACACTTTGAAGAAACTGAATTGTAATATGCAGTGTGGATACCAAAATACAGTTTTATATTTTTGACCCCAAGATGAACGTGCGACTTTTGCATTTTGCAGACTGGCTTGTGTGTACTTTCTTTTCATATTTAATTAACCATTTCCTTGTTGATTACTGAATAATTTACAATCGAGTAATGATCAGATAATTGTGGCTTCCAAACACCTACTGAAATATTTTTATCTTTTTACTTTATGTTCTCTTACACTCAAGCCAGGAAAGCTAAAGAGGAAATTCTCATCATTCTTCAAAAGCCTGGTGATAGAGTTGGACAAGGACCTGTATGGTCCCGACAACCACCTTGTGGAGGTAAGGATACACACACACACATACTTACAAAACCAAACATTTGCTAAACATGCATATCTGTGTTGTGTGAAGGCAGAGATTTAAGAGTTACTTTGTTTATATAAAACCATGAATTCCAAACAAAGGTGTGATTAACAGTATCCCAGTCGTAACATTGTCGTGTCCAGGTTGTCAGAAATGGTATGCCTCGACCCAACCAATGTGAAGGGGAGAGTTAGATATGTATTTGATTTCCTTACAGTGGCATAGGACCCCCACCACGCAGGAGACAGATGGGTTCCAGGTGAAGAGGCCAGGGGACGTTAGTGTGCGCTGCACCCTCCTTCTCATGCTGGACTACCAGGTAGGAGAGTGGAGGGAAATAACAATCTAATGTTCTAGAATAGCACACACCAACTCAAGTATCCAAAAGGCACATTCCTATGAGACTTTATTTGGATAATCCATATGTCTATGTTCTACAGAAGTTCAATTCAAAATCTAAATGTATGAATATGAATATATAATTTACTCGCAATCCTAGCTCTTATCCCCTAAACATATCTGTGTGAATATCAGCAGAGAATCTGTTAACATGGTGTTAAAGTAGATTTACAGACCATCTACAGGGAACTGTAGGGGATGTTGATACTAAATACCAAACCGGCAAAACCAGTAAATGACATGTGCCTGTCCAGTCGATATACACCATAGTTGGTCGTGATTGCTAAATTGACCCAATTTCCAGCCTTCCCCTATTTCTGACGTCACCCTCTTCTCCCCTTCAGCCCCCTCAGTTTAAGCTGGACCCTCGGCTGGCCCGTCTGCTGGGTATTCATACCCAGACCCGCTCCTGTATCATCCAGGCTCTCTGGCAGTACATCAAGACCAATAAACTACAGGACTCCCATGAGAAAGAGTACATTAACTGTGACAAGTACCTCCAACAGGTACTCCCTCAAAATGCTGTGTTGTTATAATGACCGTTTTTCATTTTGTTAGTTAGCGTACGCATTGCTATTTGTATTTTTGGGCATTGGTATGTGTACACTTAAGTATAAATATTGTATATTCTTACATGTGGAATTTGTCTGTGTGTTTGTCTGTATTGTACAGTATAGTATGTTTTGAGTGTATTTGTGGACGCACACCCCGTTATGAGACATTCTCTCTCCCACAGATCTTTGACTGTCAACGTCTAAAGTTTTCTGAGATTCCTCAGCGTCTGACTAATATGCTGCTTCCTCCAGACCCTATTGTCATCAACCATGTAATCAGGTAAAATGTTTCCTAAATAAGCCCTCAGTCATTAGTTTAAGTTACACAACATAGTACTAGAGGGCACACATGCAAAAAGAGGCTCTTGAGTATCTTTTAGACAATTTAAACTACTTCTGTGAAAGTATATCTCCACAGACCCATAGTTAATATGTTAAAAAAATGATTACTTGGTACAGCTTTGATGCTCAAGTACATCTGTTGCACTGCATTAAAGCTTCAATTTAGAAAAGGTTAGTAGAGCCTAATTAGCTGTTTGTTCTTCCGGGACATTGGGCAGTGAATACTTATTTCTTGTTTTGTTTCTTAGACAGGTTGAATGAGAGAAGGAAACTGAAAAAAATTGGGGATTACAGCACAGAAAGCAGGAGCTGAAGGCAGGGGTGACAACCATTGAGGGGAGGGCTTATGAATGGCACGCAGGGAGTGTTTAACACTACAGCTCCACTTCCACATCTCACAAACAAAGGTCTGTGTTTTATCAGTGTTGACCCTAATGACCAGAAGAAGACTGCGTGCTATGACATAGATGTTGAGGTGGAGGACCCCTTAAAGAGTCAGATGAGCGGCTTCCTGCTCTCTACGGCCAATCAGCAGGAGATCGCATCTCTAGACAACAAGGTTAGCTAATCCAAATTGTCATATTTGTTTGGTGGAGACATACAACAAGGAGAAGTCAACGAGTAAAATGTTTTCCATACTGTACCAAAACAATAAGTTTACCACTGCATTCTTCTGGGCTTTTGTATCAAGGATTTTAATATGAATGACTAGATATTATAAATGAATATGTTACCCATATTTTATGACCAGACCATTTGTCAGAGCCAAAACAAAATTAAGCATCCCTCCACACGTCTGGTATTCATATATTTTCCTCAGATCCATGAAACCATCGAGTCCATTAACCAGCTGAAGATCCAGAGGGACTTCATGCTCAGCTTCTCCAAAGATCCAAAAGGCTACATCCAGGACTGGCTCTGCTCCCAGAACAGAGACCTGAAGGTGACTACATCTGGTACCATAGCGGTGTACCACTTTGCTGAACCTCACTTAAGAATACAGAGCAATTCTTAAGGTTACCAATACATTCCAATGAATTAAATTATTAAGAGTCAAGATTTAACTAGGTAGATCTTCCTAGGCTAGATTGCTGGTTTAGCTTTTAATGCCATTCAACAATAGGGACACAGGATATATGGAAGAAAGATTGTTTGAAGTACACAAATTCAAATAGGACAACACCAGCTTACTCAGCAGCTGCAGCGGGGCAAATATGAAGCCTGTTTTGAACTATATTTACACAAACACAACTTTTCATGATCCTTTTGGAGTCTTCCTCAGTTCACCTTCCTCTTCAGCTGTTGAGACCACTCATCAAGTGGTGTGTGCTAGAAGGTGTGATTGTCATTTTACATGACAGTACTTTTGGTGTCAATGAACGACTGTCCCAGATGACTGTCTGAGTGACCAGGGACAAAAGGGTTGGATGATTCAGGTCTCTGCTAATACAGTCGTAAAGCACACAAAACAAGCTCAACTAGATCCATGCAAATGTTTGACTACTGTTACTATTGTCTCTGGAATCAGTTGATGACCGATGTGATGGGGAACCCTGAAGAGGAGAGAAGGGCAGAATTCTATGAACAACCCTGGTCTCAAGAGGCTGTCAGTCGTTACTTCTACTGCAAGGTAAGTTCACAGTTACATAAGTTTCGGGGGAAAAGTCAGGTATTGTATAAAGTTCACAGCAGTGCCTCGGGAAGATGTGTTTCAGTTTTAGCTTGTGACATGAAGGTTAAGGGATTCAAAATTAAAGGTGAACCCACAGGACTAAATAATCAAATGGTCTACATTTCCAGAGGTTTTGATTATTGGCTACTAATGTTGATATGCTACCGACTGAGCTTCTACTATACAACCACTCACTTTCTCAAATTGGTGGGTTATTCAAAACTACTGTAGGTAAAATAGGTTACCTAAAGTAGCCTTGGAGAAGACAACAAAATCGCCCTCTGTACTTTCAGTCTCCAACATTATGCGCTTACATTCCTTCATGAAAGAGCTCAAAGCTTTTAAGGAGTCTGTGCTGAGGACACCCATGATGACCTTCTGCTTGTAAGGATTTTCTGGATTTACAGTGTTTTCGCATTTAATGTGAGCAACTGCGGCCTCTAATGTGGGTCATTCCAGAAGGAATTTGAATAATATTGGTGTCTATGGAGCATCATTGCTCATTCTGGCTTCTGCTAAATGTGAAAAGTGATTTGTATGCCTAATTGAGGCCTTGCCTTTAATGGTGGTCTTTGCCCTGTTTCTACTCTGCCATGGTATGAAAAGTCTACTGCATAGCTTAAGTCGTCCCTATCTTTCTTACTGACATGTTTTGTCCTACAGATTCAACAACGCAGACAAGAGCTGGATCAGGCCTTATCTGTACGTAACACCTAAAGTTGTCCCAGTGGAAACAGTGATGTAAGACCCATAGGCAATCACTGACTACACTTCAACTTCTAATACAGCGTCATTGAGAGGACGGTATGTCCTGGTCTTGATGACCTTCGTTGAGGGAGGGTCATTGGAAGTGACTAAGTCAATATTTATGCTGCAACATCCATCTGGCTATAAAACCCCTGTATTCATAGCCTAGTCCACCTCAAACTCAACCACATAAAAATACATCTTATTTCAGTAGGCCCTTTACATAGTTTTCAAGCAATAGAAGACCATTATTCCATCGATCTCCAAAATGGGGGACTTTGATTTAGTAGGGGCAAAAGTATACATATTTCCACAATAAATTATGAAGGAATGTCTTGAAAATGAATGCCTGATAGAATGACAAAATAGGAGAGTGGAGAATGTCAGTATTTGTATTGGCCATCTCCAGTCATCCCCACTGAAGTGCTTCCTTGTGCTTGTTATACTCCATCTAAACAGTCAATATAATACTGAATGTATTTTTCCATTTATGATCAACATTTGTTTAGTAGTAATTAATGTCTCAAGACTGATAATCCATCCATTGATGTTATTTTGCATTGAAATGGTACCGTATGTACTGTTTTATACAATGTGTCCACCAGAACAGGTTTGCTGTAACATGTGCTGTATAGCAAAAGCTTTATACATTATTTGTATATATACTGTGTCGTATATTTAAGATGGCGTCTTGTACAGCAAGGGTGTAGTCACTCTGAAATTCCAAAGATACTGAGATAGATACATATGTCTAAAGAGGAGGGGAACTCACATATAATAAATTATGCCCAAATTGTGATGCCAAATTATTGATACTACATCAAATGCTACAAGGATACAACTAGACAAAGAAGAACTAGTAAATATTGCATGTTGCAGTAATAATTGAAGTTGTAGAAGTGTGTACTGTACAGTACACAGTAGGCTGTGTTACATGACGTTTTGAGCATCATAAAATAAAGTGTTACATTATCCTTAAGACAAGGGTAAGCAGAAGATGCTTGGTTCTCTTGCCAATGACACTGCTAGAATCTATCGTATATCTTGGACCAGAGTCTGGGAGAAGGTAAAAAGGTGATAATCAACAAGGTTTCATGAAGGACTGTTTAAAGTGTATATAGTGTTATTTGATTAATAACTACATGACCATTACTGAGAATGAAATACCTCGTAAAATGTTGCATACACATGTTTGGTGAGTTAAGGTACAACAGATTTGAGTGGGAAGTTTCCATGGTTTGGAATGCACTGTCTTGATTTAGTATGCACTGTCTCCTCCAGTTTCATAGTATCTTATTAATGGAGTACTTATTTCAAAATGAAATGGTATGTGTATCTGTTTTTATGTTGTTTAGGCATTGACATTGGCACATGGACGTGACTTTTACTCTGAATACAAACTGTGATAATGAAAATATATTTTAGTCAAAGCAAAATGTGGAAATCTATTGACTTACCATAGTGGAAATTGGAAAGGTAAAAAATACTTTGGTAAACAATTTATTATAAAACACTCTGATATCCTTTCATGGACCCTCAACTAGATGCTGATAATTGTTCATTAAACCAAATCAACCTTACTGATGATTTCCAAGTAATAAAATACATCTCACTAAGTGTTCTTGATTTTTTGAGTGAGGTGGAAAGGTTGCTTGTTGTGAATGGAGAGGTGTTCAAGTAATTGATAACCTTATAGCCTCATAAATCTTTCAGAAAGCGTTAATGATTTTGACTCTTTATTTTTTTTATTTTACTATGCATGTTGTGTATGTATCCACATGTTTTTCTCAGAAACGACTTTGATCCATAAAAAAAAGAAATGGAAACTATTTGTTCTGTGTTATGCTTCATCTGTTCAAATTCTTGTCACAATTTATTTCCAAATGCTAATGCTCCAAGAAAGGGTCTTTAGAAAGTGTATTTTCCTATACGCTGATAAAAAAAGCATGTTTCAGGTCTGATAGCTACAGGTAGGAGGGGCATCTGATAGCACTCAGTTGAGCACTGAGGTAGGAACAGGCCATCGCACAAGTGCCCTGCTGCCTGACTAGGGTTTCATGGAGAGGTAATTTAACAATATGTCATAGGCCTACGCATTTATATATTTTTACTAAAATTCTTTGTTATGTATTGCTTTTTTTTTAAATAACTCCTGCCCGTTTTAAAGAAGTGCCTCCAAACCACATCTCCAGCCTGCACTGCCCCACACAACCTGTGATGGCTTTGCTTAGGCTCTTGGCAGTATGTCCTCACAGCTTTTCCAGTGTGTTGAAAAGCCTAAAGTTTTTGCTTTCCACACCTTTCAATTCTTAATCATATTATGCCTTTTGAAGTTCAAAGGTCAGCATGGGTGTGCGAGGGGTATCTATACCTCCATGGATACTCTTTTACCCTGACGAGTGAAACCCCTATAGCCTTCTGTTTAATTCACAATGGTTAAAGAACATTGATCAACATTGAGAATTTGCAGCTTTCACAAATTGAAAGGGATGATTTCAAGTATTACACTATTACAGAAGCGTCCTTCTGTTGGATTTATAAAAGGCGTTTTTTTGCTGTTTCCGAGCATTTACATCGGAATCTGATGACGTGTATTTGACGTATACCCAACCAGAACCCACATTACAGTATTGAAGGCTCTGAGAGGGGTGGAGCTAGTAGAACAACCCGGGCTTTCATTGGTCAGTGAGCCGGTATCGGGGACACGCGAGCACTAAACGAATTCTTAAGCCTCCAGCAATCTAACATCGTTGGACTGCCGGCGAAGAGGAACGAGTGGTAAGAACAAGTATTTTTTCAGCGCGATCATACAAAACTATTTAGTATATCTAAACATTGATGTCCATAATAGAAAATATAGCCTGGATAGTTTTAAACGTGTCCTGCGTAGGGGTGCAAGGTTAGTTAGCTAGCTAACATAGCTAGGCTAACGCTTTGGCTAGCTAACTAGCTTTTGAATAGACAAAGCAGTATAAGAAGGACCACGAGTAGGCTAGTTAGCTACATGCTGTGGCTAGCTAAGAATGGTGATATCCGCGGACTGGTATTTTTTTGGAGGTTGCTAACAAATCAAAATCTGAAAAGGGCCGTTTTTAGAAATTGTATTGGGGGGAAACTAGCCACATGTACGACATTTAGCTAGACGTGCTTAAGCCGGCTGTCTTGCTTTATAAGGCGTGAGCCACTACAGCACTTACTAGCTGCGACCATACCGTCGGCAAACGAAGAAGCTGGTTTGTTAGCAAGATTGGGGCCTTTGCTTTTTCCATCACAGGGCCCGGTCTCACTTGTAATAATGGAATTTCATTCCTTGTCAATGCTGGCCGGCGTTTTTGATAAACCGCTACATTTTGCCGCAATACACAAGGCTATTTATAAACGCCATATACCAAATCGAATTAATAAAAGATTTTCCCGGTGTACTGTACAGACGGAACACGTGATGGTGGCCTACCGCCATAGCGGGCCACCAAGCCATGATGATGTAGCAGGCTAGCGTTAACTGTTCTGAAAAGCCGGTATTGTGCAATACTACTGTCTCGCTAGATCCGTTGTTACTTCAACAATCGCCAGAACAACTTTTCAATACGAAAAAAGAGTGACGGCTTTAGATTGATTTCCGTTCATGGTTAGCCAACATTTGGTCTAAGGATGCCTTGATATCATTACCACAATCCCAATGACAAGTGATTGATTTAAGTTATTACTTTAATCCTTTTGTCTCCTTTCACTTCCGGTTTTGGACGTTCGTTCATGTACACGGAACAACGCATTTCTAACTTGTACCTGGGCTGCCAGAGATAATAAATTGTAAAATGGCATATAACAATGATAATAGTAAGAGACTAGTCATTTAGCATCTGTCAGCATTGGTTTCTTTTTGTATTCAAGTTGCCATACTTGTTGTCTTGCTCAAATTCTCCCATGTGCATCTGTATCGTTGGGGGCTGATGTAGAGACAAGTGTGGGCAACCCTAAACCCTGGCCCCCATTCTAATTCCGAGGTCACTGTTTCCTTTGCTTTTGTCAGCTCGCTCTCTTCAGGTCTCAATATCTGCCTGACATCTGTAGCAGCCATGCCATCTGACCTGGCCAAGAAGAAGGCGGCAAAGAAGAAGGAAGCCGCTAAATCCCGGGGGAAGGCCAAGCCGACCGAAGAAGAAAAGGGCGAGAGACCTGAAGATGGGCTGGAGAACGGAGATAATGGAGATGATATGAACGGTAGGCCTAAGTGTGGACACCACTTTGTAGGGATTTAGTTCCAGGTGGCCAGAACAAGCAACTGACGAACTAGTTATCCACAAAGTCAAGGCATGCATTGCTGGTCAGTGTTTCATGGCCTTTTAGAAGATTTCCAATGTTTCATTCCAGATTTTGGGCTTGAACTTGACTTACACACTACCCATCCAAACCAACTTATGCCCCACACACATATACCCCACATCCCTGTTATTCCATTTAGGGGTTTGCTTTCTATTACCATTTATTCTGTGGCATGTCTTTGTAAACCTTGCTGCTATAGAGCTGGATGCCATGGCCAAGGAGCTGGCTGCACTTGAACTGCAGAAGTCTGAGGCACGGGCTGTGACTGGGGTCCTGGCGTCCCACCCCAACAGCACTGATGTGCAAATAGCAAGCCTGTCCCTGACCTTCCACGGCCAGGAGCTTCTCACCGACACCACCCTGGAGCTCAACTCTGGTCGACGCTACGGTCTTATCGGCCTCAACGGCACAGGTAAAAACACTAGGTTCCATCGGGGATATTAACATGTATTTATCTAAATATATATATATATATTATTATTTTTTTAATGTAAATGACAAGGTAAAACGTGTCCGGTTAAATAAAAGGTGACACAGAAAACAGTAGAATGTGGGACCAGTTGTATTATTAAATAGTGTAAGAAGTGTTAAGGTAGATTTTTATTTTGTGCTCTGTTCGAGTGCTGCTTTGAGATGATGTGAACAAAAGGCCGAATTATAGTGCCCCTGTCAGTCAGTGTATTCTGACTGCAGGGGTGCGTTGACAAAAACTAGACCGAAGCGTTTATCTGATCTAAGCGGCCATCTCTGAGTACGTTTTTTACTGCTCTGTGGGACACCCTTCCTTTTATTGGTCTTCATAGTACTAAAGCCATGTCTATGACCCAGTAAAGGACTTGGGTCTGCATAGTAGTTGGTCAAAGACAAGTTCCATTCCCTTACCATAAGTAGACTAGACATAACAAATATTTTTTCTCTCCCTTGCAGGCAAGTCAATGCTGCTGTCCGCCATTGCCCACAGAGAGGTGCCTATCCCAGAGCACATAGATATCTACCACCTGACCCGTGAGATGTCACCCAGCGAAAAGACAGCCCTGCAGTGTGTGATGGAGGTGGACCAGGAGAGGATTCAACTGGAGAAGGAGGCTGAGCGTCTGGCTGCAGAAGACTGTGAGTGTGATGTCATCGTCTGTCGTTAACCCGGTTTACTTTTTTTATGATTTAAAAAAACAAATGGAAGATACATGATTAATAGTCGTAGCACAGTAGGTGGGTTAAAACAAAGAATCAATGAGATGCCAGGGGCCTTTAAGTTTTAGTGTATGACAAGTCATAGTAGTGTATAGTATTCCACGTTACCATGGGAACTGTGTTCACTGTGGCAGCTTCCCTTCCTAGGCGTGGTACACTAGCTTCTTTGTTCAGATAAGCACATCATGCCATAAACCTTTCATGGTGTCGTGTCTGGACAAGGGGACACCCCAGAGAACGGGGTCAAAAGGGTAACGGGAAGTGCGATGCTGTTGTCGTCCGATCTTTTCTCCACCTCGTCGCCGTTCATCCACCGGTACCATTTGCTGTCTCGTTCTGTACCTGTCCACTCAATGTGTTCCTTCCCACTGTGAAACTCTAGCCGAGTGTGAGAAGCTGATGGAGCTGTACGAGCGCCTGGAGGAGCTGGATGCAGACAAGGCGGAGGTGCGGGCCTCCCGGATCCTCCACGGCCTGGGCTTCACCGGGTCCATGCAGCACAAGAAGCTGAAGGACTTCAGCGGAGGCTGGCGGATGCGTGTCGCTTTGGCCAGGTTGGTTTGAGTGAACCTTGAACAAAAGGGGCTCGCTAAGAAACGTCTTGTGTGTATAGAACTGCCTGGAAATGATGTAACGAAAGGCCGAATGATAGCGCCAGTGCCGAGCAGTGTGTTCACAGTGCAATGGTGCGGTGACAAAAATGGACCGAAGCGTTTTTCTGATCCTTGCAGTTTGGTCAATTTGTTTTGGTATCCTTCTAGTGGCTGTAGCGAGAAGGGCTACTTACTCTTTCTACGAGAACATTCAGTTCTTGACAGGAATCTGAAAAGAGTATTGAGACTGGACCTACTAACTGTTGTAAGACGGTACCATATACTAATGTTGTGTGGTCCTCGTCTGCAGAGCCTTGTTCCTGAAGCCGTTCATGTTGCTGTTGGATGAGCCCACTAACCACCTGGATCTGGATGCCTGCGTGTGGCTGGAGGAGGAGCTTAGTCAGTAAGTGTTTGTGTACCTAGACTGCCACCGATGGGGTTCTGTCTCAAATCACATCAGGAATTGTTCTTGTTTAGGTTCATGAGTGTTTACTGCTGTGTACGGTGGCAAATGGCAAAAAACGTTGAACTCCTCTAAACTATGTTTGTACTCTACAGGTTCAAGCGCATTCTTGTCCTAATATCCCACTCCCAAGATTTCCTCAACGGTGTATGCACCAACATCATTCACCTGAACCTGCGCAAGCTGAAATACTACACAGTAAGAGCAGCTATTCAGCCAGCACAGTTAGATTGGTCTTTTTTTAGATATTAGAATTTGCTCCGTTTTAAACAATGCGAGTCCTCAACATGACCCTGTGTGTGGTTACGGAAACCACCAAGTTCTCCTAAACCTGAAAGGACATTGAGCCGTGTGAAGTAACTTTGTGGCTTTGTTCCAGGGAAACTATGACCAGTACATAAAGACCAGGGAGGAGCTGGAGGAGAACCAGATGAAGCGGTTCAACTGGGAGCAGGACCAGATAACACACATGAAGGTAAAGATGGACCTCTCAGAACTCATAAAAGGACTCTTGTCAGTGTTGATTTCTTTACTTTGTTAGTCAAAAGCTATCAAAGCAACCATATAATGTGCTTTAGAAAACATGATTTTGATAAGCTTTTTTCTACTTTTTTTTCCACCCCCAGAACTACATAGCCCGGTTTGGTCACGGCTCAGCCAAGCTGGCCCGCCAAGCCCAGAGCAAAGAGAAAACCCTGCAAAAGATGGTGGCTTCCGGCCTGACTGAGAAAGTTGTAAGCGACAAGGTAAGAATTGTGCTGTTAATTAAAAGGTGACATGGAAAACATTACAATATGGGACCAGTTGTATTATTAAATAGTGTAAGAAGTGTTTAGATCTTTTTTCTTTTTTTTAATCTTGCCTTCTGTGCTCTGTTGGAGTGCTGCTTTGAGATGATGTGAACAAAAGGCCGAATTATAGTGCCCCTGTCAGTCAGTGTATTCTGACTGCAGGGGTGCGTTGACAAAAACTAGACCGAAGCGTTTATCTGATCTAAGCAGCCAACTCTGAGTATACACAGAATGTTTTGTTTTTTTAAATGGTGTTTTAATGGACAATGACATTGAGGATGGATTTTTTTACACGTTCCAATTGTAATATCATCTAAAGGACAGTATTCTAACTCCCTTCCTTTTCCCTAGACGCTGTCGTTTGTTTTTCCTCCCTGTGGGAAGATCCCCCCTCCTGTCATCATGGTCCAGAACGTCAGCTTCACGTACTCTGATGACACTGTGAGTTAACCTTCAAGATCATCTCCATTTGGAGTGTTTTTGTTAAGATTTGAAAACTCTTCATTTGTACGGTTTTAATGGTGTTGTCTTTATAAACCCTGTAGCCCCATATATACAAGAACCTTGAGTTTGGTATTGATCTGGACTAGATCTGGACTAAATATATATATTTATGTAAATGACAAGGTAAAAAGTGTCCTGTTAATAAAAGGTGACACAGAAAACATTACAATATGGGACCAGTTGTATTATTAAAGTGTAAGAAGTGTTTAGGTAGATTTTTATTTTGTGCTCTGTTGGAGTGCTGCTTTGAGATGATGTGAACAAAAGGCCGAATTATAGTGCCCCTGTCAGTCAGTGTATTCTGACTGCAGGGGTGCGTTGACAAAAACTAGACCGAAGCGTTTATCTGATCTAAGCGGCCATCTCTGAGTAATTTTTTTGAATGCTCTGTGGGACACCCTTCCTTTTATTGGTCTTCATGGTACTACAGCCATGTCTATGACCCAGTAAAGGACTTGGGTCTGCATAGTAGCTGGTCAAAGACAAGTTCAACCTTCAAGATCACCTCCATTTGGAGTGTTTTTGTTAAGATTTGAAGAAACCTCTCATTTGTAAGTTTTTAATGGTGTTGTCTTTATAAATCCTGTAGCCCCATATATACAAGAACCTTGAGTTCGGTATTGATCTGGACTCTCGAGTGGCCCTTGTGGGGCCCAACGGAGCCGGGAAATCCACTCTGCTCAAACTGCTCACCGGAGAAGTAAGCAGTAGAATTTTTATAATGCATCTTTTATGTAATTTACAACTTATTGGAACATTTTTCACAAAATGAATGTGATGGTCCCAGTTATTGACTTGTGTATGAACTCTTAATACCGCAAGTTCAAAATCAATGTAGATTAATTCTGTTATGTTTTTAATGTGCTCTGACGTGTCTGGTTGGGAAATCCTATTCACTTTTTCCCCTCTCTCCCCCCTTCCCTCCCCCCCTTGGTGTCTTTCCATAGCTCCTCCCCTCTGATGGTATGATTCGTAAAAACTCCCATGTGAAGATCGGCAGATATCACCAGGTATGTTCTGGTCAAGGTATCTGGATTTGCATATTCCAAATCTCCCTTTGGTTCCATATTTCAGGGTCTGAATTTAGCTAACCATGTTCAAACATATCAGCACAGAATGTCATATGCCTTATCTACGAAGAGGTCACTCAGAAATGATCAGTTTTCCCAAATGGGTTATTTTACCCGTACTATGTACACGTGGTCTCATGTTTTTCTGGACCCTCCCCCCCGCAGCATCTCACAGAACAGCTGGAGCTGGACCTCTCCCCCCTGGATTACATGATGAAGTGTTATCCATTGGTCAAGGAGAGGGAAGAGATGAGGAAAATCATTGGCCGCTATGGACTAACTGGCAAACAGCAGGTATGTTTGTCCCCTGGGGTTACCTGAGCCTGGTGACACTGGAAAACGGACGACACATTCCTTAGTAGATTTTTGTTGTTGTTGTACCAATCCGTTAACATGTTAGGTTGGAAGCATTAAAACATCACCTGCTTACAAAACTGTCCACTCCCCACCACCAGGTGAGTCCCATCAGGAACTTGTCTGACGGTCAGAAATGCCGAGTGTGCTTCGCTTGGCTGGCGGGGCAGAATGCCCACATGCTCTTCCTTGACGAGCCCACCAATCACTTGGACATAGAGACCATCGATGCCCTGGCCGATGCCATCAACGAATACGAGGGAGGCATGATGTTGGTCAGCCACGACTTCAGGCTCATCCAGCAGGTATACATCACATGTCAAGATTTGAAGTGGGTAGCACATCTGTTTTAAACCCACATAAAGGGTCCTAGGGTGTTGACATTCTTTGTTTACAACTGCTTTCAATGTATGGTGGCCTGACAGGCATACCACTTACCAAGCCCCGCCCCTTTCCAAGTCCTCTGCTTGTTATGCAAAAATCATTTCTATTGGTCTGTTTTATGGCCTCGCTCTCTGGGGGCTTGAACTTCCCCCTAGGCACTCAGTCAGTTGATATTTGGGTAGACTACTTGGAGGCCATGGTGCTTAACTTGTTTGGCAGATCAGTGGATGCTTTGTCTCTTTGACAAAAATGTGATGCATCTTTGTTTTCCCAGGTGGCTCAGGAGATCTGGGTTTGTGAGAAACAGACCATCACAAAATGGACCCGGGGCATTTTGGCTTACAAAGACCACCTGAAAACCAAGATCGACAAACAGATGCATGATATTTAAACAGAAAAATAAAGATCTCCCCAGGTTCAAAACTACACTCTCCCAAGACTTGACATTTCTCGCCCATTCTCTCTTCACGCTGTATAGTCGCCCCCCTCCCTCAAAAGCATGCGATTACTGCATTTCAAGATGGCTGTCCCGTTTAGGTCTTAAAGCCACCTCACTGGCTTTTGGACAAGTCCGTTATGTTTATTGTTGTGGTTACTCGTACATGTAACCATTAGTAGGCATATGGAATCTGGATTTCAAATGTATTTAATAAAGGATGTGGCTGCACTTATGGTTAATTTTTAAACATTGTTCATCATTTTCGGTAAGTTGAGACGGTAGGATATAAACTCCATATACCCCCTATGAGTTTTGTTTCCTCTTACTCAAACATTGCTTTTTATTTTTGTTTATTATTTAACGCTGTACCTGCAATAATGGGATTGTCTGAATAAAGGAGTACAAAGACTGGAGTTGGAGACTTTTAAAATATATTTTCAAAGTGTCAAACGGACTGCCTTAAATGCAGTGCTTCGAGGAAATAAGCAAATCAGCCGTATGCTCGCAAGCGTGAACCACTTGTTTCTTCTTGCTGATCCAGACCTAGACGCAATATAAGCAAGTGCGTGATTTTGTGCTATAGCCTATATTTTTGTGTGTGTCATTCGCAACAACGCAGGCTCATCGATGTGCTAACCGTACCTATCTTTCGACTACACTTGCAAAGTCCTCGATGGGACTGAGCTCGAATAGCTTCGGCGACTTTTTATAGTAGGCTACAACATCGCTGTCAATCAAAAGTAGATGCAGTCTTTCTACAGACCCTCCAATCATCAAGCAGAAGCCCGGCGTGGACGCTGAGCATCCATGGGCGGGACATAATCGCAGCATTTAGGCCTATTTGAAGCACTGAAAAAAACGGTTCAAAGCAGCCCCATTCAAGTCCCTGGACGCTGGGCTTCAACTGTTAAATGCACTGTGACGCTAAGGAAAAGTATGAGAAGGAAATCGAGTCAGTCGATCTGATATGTATCTGATTATGAACGAACTTGTCTTCAAGATGAACGTGTTCTAACTTGTGTTCTTTAAAATGTCAACACAATAGTAAATATTTGACCATAATGTTTTTTGACATTTTAGGGCAAGCTTCCCTTGCAGTCGTAAATACATCGCCTACTGTCATGGATTTTATTGGTGACCAAGTCTTACTTGCTTGTGGCAAGTAGAACAAACTAGGCCTACCTCTCAAAAGTAATAACCTACAGGCATTGTCCTCCATTGATCCTGTGGTGAGAGGCCATTTAGTGCCCTTGGAGGTGACCAGGAAGATGAGGAAGAAGGATTAAAACCAGAAGAACTGCTATATAGTTTAATAATAGTTTGTCTCGAATAAAAAATGAAATTGAATATTACAAATTAGTGTCGGTGTATTTTGATCTTCAGAATGTAATTTTACTCTTGTGCCTATATGGGTGGGCCAGGGATGTCGGGGGGTTTGTGGCGATGTAAGTATATGGATATTTGCCGCGGGGCGAGGGCTTTAATTACCTCTCTTTTTTTAACCATACATGTGTTTGCATCCCTGTTTCATTGCATGCGAAAGAGCAGCCTTCTCTCCCAGATTTGTTCTACACAGAGCAAAGACTGTTAAGAAAATCATGATGAGTTCCTGCAAATGAAATCAACATGTTCTATGTTCTGGATGCATAAGATTCCCATTAAGGCCTATTTAGTTTTGAAAGCACTGTGATCTGAATGCCAATCAACACAAACGACAGGTGTGGTTCACAAATGAGTGAGTGCTTATGACAAAGTGTGACTGTCCACATGCAACTTTTGCAAGGTCTTTCCTTGCAACTTTTGCAAGGAAAGACCAATGCAACCTTCCATGGGATTTGAACCCAAGACCCTTAACGCTCATGGTACACGTGCTTATCCACTGAGCCATCAGGGACACAAGCATGTATGAACTCGTTGAAAATACATTCTTGAGGTGAAGTGTGATATTATTGCCCTATAGACGTGTTCTAGATGGAGCAATGAGTTTTTATTAAAAAAATGTTTTTAAATCATGCAAATTAAATGTCATCCTCTGGATACATAAAGACTCAATATGAGGCCCATCCAGTTTTGAAAGCACTTACAGATCTAATTTATCTGGACAGGAAGTATAAGTCATGTGATCTTCATGACAAGACAAACGATTGCCAGGTGTGTCTCACGACTGAATAGTTGATAGTGAGGACGTACTCATTGTTAAGCTTAGCTCAGTATTTAGAGCGGAAGCTGGCTGATGACGCGGTTGCCAATTCAAATCCCACTGTGTTATATGTTGCTTTGGACAAACACATCTGCTAACAATATACATTATTATGGTATCATGAATACCCACGGTGGTTCTCATTTACATGGACAGGTGCTGAGGAATGTACAACCTACACTGTTTAGGAACAACACAAGGACTTAACAATGTTGTGGCAATTGAGTTACAGGTCAATTAAAAGCAGCAGACTGAGCATGTATGATCCCTCCTTGTTTACCAATGACAGATACCACCTAGGATAGAAACAGTTAGCAGATCTAGCTCTAACATTGAGTCTCAAAACTGACTGCTCGTTGTATATCTGTGGGTGCTTTCAAAACTGATGGGCTTGACACTGGGTCCCATCCAGTTGGGAAAGCACTTATAGATCTAAAACATGCTGTCAGGTTTGAGCATGTGGTTCCCCATAGACTCAACGTTAGAGCTAAATCTGCCAACTGTTTCTATCCTGGGGATTGTTGCATTAGCTCTCGTTCATCTGGATTGGTGGTATTGGTCATGTGATCTGAATGCCAATCAACACAAACGATTGCCAGGTGTGGTTCACAAATGAGTGAGTGCTTATGACAAAGTGTGACTGTCCACATGCAACTTTTGTGGTTGTAACGTTGGTTAAATGGTTAGAGAGTATGACTACAGATCAGGAGGTTGGGGATCACATCCCCCAAGGTGCTTTTAAATGAAAGCTTTCAATTGAACATTGAACTTATGTCTTCAAGTGGAATTCATAAAGACATAATTAGATTCCGAGGGAAATTCAGCAAGGCCCTGGTGGCCGAGTGGCTGTGCATGGGATCTTGAGTCCTGACCCCTCCGGTTCAACTCTGGCTGGAGGCAGTGTACCCCATGCTTGCTTTCTGGCATGCAAAACATGTTGGTGTCTCTTTAAGCAGAGCACTTTTTAAAAGATAAATCCTACCTTCACATGCTGGAGATATGGGGCCCCAGTGGCCTAATGGATAAGCATGCGGACAAGGAAATCCCAACGGCATGGGATCAAATCCACCCAAACCCTCGAACCCAAAGAAATCCTTTGACTGAGCTTGCTCTAAGGTCGCCCCCAAGGTGTCGGGGGTTCAGATGAAGCACAAGGCGTGGTCCAATCAGATCCGTGAGCACAGATCCCTGTGACCGCAGCGCACTGTCCCGACTGCCAGCAGGGATCACCCAACTGTCTTTGTCAGTACCCGACTGTCCCACCAGGAAAGACAGTTGGGAGAGGGGATCTCGGGAGCCGGGAAAATAAATTTACCTTTTATCAGTTTTATATATAAGTCCAGCTTTTTTTCCAAGTCCAAAAGCAGCAATTGAGTTGTAGGAAGATCCTTCAGACACATTTGAACACAAGTGTGAGGTCATTAAAGAGACCTTTTCTGCAAGGTAAGACCAGTGCAGCCTTCCGTGGGGTTTGAACCCACAACCCTTATCTGTCAGGGTACACGTGCTTGTCCACTGAGCCATCAGGGACACAAGGAAACATGAACTTGTTGAAAATACATCCTTAAGGTGAAGTGTGAGGTCATTAAAGAGACAGTTTCTGCAAGGAAAGACCAAACGCAGCCTTCCATGGGATTTGAACCCCAAGACGCTTAACGCTCATGGTACACGTGCTTATCCACTGAGCCATCAGGGACACAAGGAAACATGACCTCGTCGACAATAGATCCTTAAGGTGAAGTGTGAGGTCATTAAAGCGACAGCTTCTGCAAGGAAAGACCGACGCAGCCTTCCATGGGATTTGAACCCAAGATCCTTAACGCTCATGGTACACGTGCTTATCCACTGAGCCATCAGGGACACAAGCATGTATGAACTCGTTGAAAATACATCCTTAAGGTTAAGTGTGAGGTCATTAAAGAGACAGTGTGGTGGGGATGAATTCAGGATAAACATCGAAGGAAATGTGGTGTATAATTATATGAAATGTATGATGAAAATTGGCTAGCAATTTCGCCAACAAATACCAAGAAATAGGTTGCAGCAGTTTGTCTTTCGACTACACTTGCAAATTCCTCGATGGGACTGAGCTCGAATAGCTTTGGCGACTTTTTATAGTAGGCTACAACATCGCTGTCAATCAAAAGGAGATGCAGTCTTTCGACAGACCCTCCAATCATCAAGCAGAAGCCCGGCTTGCGTGCGCTGAGCATCCGTGGGCGGGACATAATCGCAGCATTTATCCAATGGTCCATCCCTGTGTACACATGTAATGCATTTACCCATCTAGTAAAGGGTGATGCAATCTGGATAAACAGTGGGTATTTTTTATATGTATAGATTTGTGACCCAGAATATACAGTTGTGATTCAGAATGGGTAGATGAGGTATTCCATATCTACAATTTTCATAGAAAATGGGTTTGTAGACCAGTTGTATTTTACAGTATTATGTTAAGTCAAGTTGAACATGTTTTTTTAACCACTTTTGGTTATCCCAGGGTATCCTCTCTGGCTCTGCTTAGCCAAATGGAGGATAACAATGCATGTATTATTCACACCCAGTTACCCCTTAATATCAAAGCACATATCAACTGCCAGAGAGTACCTGGCAGTTTCCCTAAATAAAATCGGTGATTGGACGGCAAATATATTATGGCAGCAACCATGGGAATAATTGTTCCCAAATTTGAATGGTCCGGTTGGAAAAAAAACTGCAGCTGCTGTTGGAAAAGTGTACATTGAGTAAATCACTGCTAAACTTTTTAAATGCAACGTAGGTCTAAACTGCAAACAGTATTGAGGTAATTGCCCCCACAAATCCAATAATACAAGAGTGTAGATCTACATGCTTTTTATTTCTGCCCAATATCACCATGAAAATCATATTTTATGAGACACAGGAATGTTTTGAAACAGGTTCTGGTCAGGTCTATTCAGCATCCTTTGACTGAGGAGAGAAAAAATTAAGATAGCTCAATTAATACCCTCTCACACAGCAAACATGGGTCATCTAACTTGAAAATATATTTGAAGTCCGAAAGGGACATTTGAATGTGCATTCCTATTATTGATTGGTTATGAAGTAAAATTGAACCACAATTAGGTGGAACAGCTGGTCTTTACCTTGCCAGAATCTCGGCTCTT